>VYZQ01031014.1:56642-77131 GCA_013400655.1 Mystacornis crossleyi | reverse complement strand
CTCCGAGCTGTGTCAGCTGAGAATATATCCCAATGTTTGCTGATGACAGAAAAACAATGAGGTAGTGAATTGATGAGGGACCCATTTCACTTGTGGTCTGCTGAGTTATTATATCAAAACATGTCTGGCAGAGTTTAAGAGTGTCAGCATTTAATGTTCAGCATAATGTCATTCCTGCAGACCAAGACAGACACTTCCCATAGGTAATTAATCTTTTACAAGCAATTCAGCCATCGTAAGCAAAAGTGGATGAAATGTATTAATAGGGGGAAAGACTAGGGGCAAACTATGCATGGAGAAACCTTTCTCTGCGTTAGTCCCACAAAATTACAAGTGAGTTACAGCTGATGGATTTAGGACAGTTCCTGTTGAGTAATTGTATTCCATGAGGGTTTTCAATACAATGTGATATTCATTTTCACTTTATACAGTAGAGACAATAATGGCTACAGGTGCACAGGCTGTCTTGCTGGGAGGAATAAAACTGTGATTGTTTAACATCTGACTTTTCTCACACAGTTACAGCCTTTAGATTTGAGCTATATTTTGCACATATCTCAGACTTGGATTGTTCTTTTTTTTTTTTTAATACTCCAAGAGCCTAGCTCTAAAAAATGCAGGCTCTAAAGACCCATTGTCAAATGAAACACATTTCCCTCATTTGATTTGTTTTTTCCTCTCTTGCAATATCAGCTTTCACTACAGAAATGCAGACAACCCCATGTTTGGGTAGAGAAATGAAACCGCCAGCTCACGCAGGAGGCACAGCTGCCAGCCCGGGCCCCCAAAAGCCAACTCCCAAAACAGGAACTTTCATGTGCAGTTCTGAAAACCTGGACATCCCTGTAAATGCCTCTCCATTCTGCAGGACTTTATACCATTGCTTTTTAGCTCTGGCATCTCATCACAGCTCCTCTGCATCTTTCTGGGACTTTCCTGGTCTCTCAGACAAGAATAACAACAACAAACCCAATGAGCCAAGCAAAGAGAGAGCCTGAACTTTCTCCTGGAGAAGACAGTGTGGCTATTCCTGGATTTTGCCTGCCAGCTGCCTCGTGTCTCAGAAATGAACTCTCCTTCCTTTTGCTCCCCAGATACACACCACGTTTGCTTATGATGTGACTGCAGCTAACCACATCCACCTGCCAGGGTGACTCCACTTCCTTACGAAGGATGCAGCTTCTGAGCTGAAGGTGGGATGGGAGGGAAGCCCAGCAGTGTCTAGCAAAAGCTTACTGTAGGGTTTTCTCTCCACCAGAAAAGCTGTAGGTTCATTCTGATCAGGAAGTAATTCAGGGCTTTCTTATGTGAAAAAGGTAGATCATTTTATTATGTTTCTATCCAATATTTCATTTCAGGGAGAAAACTGATTGCCCCTAAAATTGTTGTGGTTTCCTGCAATGAAACATTGAATTATTTCTTCCTTCATACTTTAGAAAATTAAAACNTGGTTTTTTTTTTTAAGAAAAATTCCTCCCTCAAGTCCTTTGATTTAGAGAAATACTGAGTTTCAACAAATGTATCTTTTTTCAGTGTCTCCAGGTTAACTGCCTCTGGACTTTGCTCTTTTGCACCTCTCCAGGAAGAAAATAAATCCTGTCAGTTTTGCTTCCAGGCTTGTAGGGGCCAGCAGTAAAACTTTCCAAACCAACTTGGTGGCCTGGGAACATAAGCCCTCCATCCACCCACTGGGCTGTGTACCCAGAGTGCCCTTTTGACCATTTTCCTCGTATTCTTGTAGCTCCTGCAACGTGCTATTCACAGCAGTTCTGTAAGAGCTGACACTACTGCTGATTTTGTGTACTTTGTCTCTTCATCGCTGTGCCTTAAGGTGCAAGTTCCCATCACAGTTTTCCCTGTGGATGAAACAAAATGTCTTTGTGATGTGTGAGAAGAGGCATCCTCACACTTCCTCCTGCACCACAGCGAGAGCCCTGGTGTCCAGCTGCCAAGTTTCTCAGAGCTTTTAAGAATGTAACGTTGTTGGTACTTGTGCTTCTCTCACAGATGGGAGACAAATCAGGACTCAGAAAGTCCTGGGAATGGCAAGGACGCACAGCCATGCACGAACAGAAAGAGCTGGGCAGCAGAGGCTTTGTTTCTTTTGGAAGCAAAGCTTAAAACAACCAGTAAAACACATGAACACAGGGTAAATCATACAGCAGCATCCACTCATGCCAGCATTTCTGAATCTGCTTTCAGAGCGTTATGCTTGGGCCCAGCATTAGCTGAGGGTTTTGTTGCTCACCTGAAACAATTAAGCTGTTTCTCTTGTGAACTCTAATCAACATCTGAACCCACAGACTCTGAGCATAATGTGTCACCTTCCCCACTCTTGGGAAATGAAGTACTCCAACGAGCACTGTGGGGATGAAATATGGATCACAGATGTTGAACCAGGAAAAGGCACAGAAACAAGTTTGCAGAGCTGAAATACAACTTCCAAAACCTGTATCCTTTGACATTTCGGTCAGCTGTTCCACAAGTCTTTGGGGGAAAAGGACTACTGTTTCTTCCCTTCTTCTTCCTCCCTCTTTTCAATTTTGTATTTTTGGACAGTTATTTATTTTGTTTTATCTTTAACTATTTATACTCTGTACCTTAACATCTGTACAAGTTTTGGAAGTCATCTCCAAAGTTTAGTTCTGTCCTTGCTCATTGAAATCCGGGAACCTTCCGTAGATCCACTGCGCTGCAGGCAGAGAAAGTACTGGGCTCCTCCAGACCCCATGCATTTCTTTGTTTTAACTCATCTTTATGTTTTAATTCATCTTTTATAGGAAATAGTTCTAGTGGACACTGAAAGACACAGCTGGGCATGTGTGGCATGCATCCAGAGCAGGAGAAGCCTCCTGAGCTGGTCAGGTGTGCCCACTCACACAGCGTAGAAGCACAAGCCATTATTGAGCAGAGCAAGCTCTGGAGCCCAAGCAAGTCATTAGCGGCCTTTCAACAGACTTTGAAGCAGGTCTCTGAGACCTAGCCTGTTTTATATGGAGGAATGTGGAAAAACAACCACTGCAGCTAACAAAAAGGAAGGGGAACAAAGCAATGCTCCTGTGCTCCTGCCAGTCCCCGCTTCCCTTGCCCCTTCTGTGCCTGCAACTGGCCAGACTGCACCCCTTCCCTACTTGACTCCTGTAATTTTCTGACCAATTTAAGCATGACCTGTAACTTCCCCTTTCACATCACTCATGAATTTGAATGCCTCCTAATTTTAGTTGCACCTTATAAATCCAATGGAAGTCATTGTGTGATCATAAAACCTTGGACTGGCTCCCAGAGGAGCTACTCCAGTTGTGAGCAATACGCCTGACACCAAAAATTAGTCCCGTTGGAATTAACAGACAGGTGCACACCCTGCACACTGTGTACGTGAGGACACACATGCACACCCACACGAGCTAAAGCTGCACCAAAAGCTGAAGCTGCAGGTATGAACCATGACTGCGTACATGCAACTTCCATTTCATACACACCGTTTTCAGCCTCTGTCCATTTCACAGCCAGTTCTCTCTGGACAACTTCACATCTTTCAAAATAAAGAGCATGTAAAAATAGTTCTCCTGAAAGCTCCCCTGATTAAAAAGACCAGGGCTGAGAGCTGACACAGATCAGATGAGCGGAGGGAAAAGGCACTGCCTTTCAGCCTCATGGCCTGCAATACACACGGAAGCGTCAGCAGTCGGTGCAGGTAGCTGGAGGCTGACGTTTATTTTGGCGCCTGCCAAGGTGACTTTGTTGTTAGGATCTGGGCTTGGCCAGCAAGCTGTGCTGGTAGGACAGCATCCAGACCAATGCAATAAGCCATGTCTTGAGGGAAGCCAAAAGAAAAGACAAAAAAGACCACACACAATTCAGGGTTGGAGGCTGGATTTTACAAGAGGGTGTGTAGGGGTTTTCTTCCTTTTTTTCTTTTTTTTTTCTTTAAACTACTTTCCTTATTTTTCTCCTTCTTGTGAAAATACTTAGGGACCTGGGAAAAGATTTGAATCATTATGAAAATGTAATTCTATCTCACGATACAGCTGTAGTGAGCCAGGGCAGCCAGGTCTGGGGGAGTCAGCAAATCAGGCTCTCTTGATTAGGAAGCAGGGAGGCCTTTGGTCAAATTTAATAAAAATAGACTTGTTATATTTGGAACATTTTATCTGAGAACATGTCTTTTTAATGCTGTCTTATATCTGCTTGTCAGGCAGTGGGATGCTTCCTGAGAGAAGGGCAGGCTCTCAGGAGGACTCAGAGATGTGGCTGGGAGGGATCTGTGGCTGCTGGAGGCAGAAGGAGCTGTTAACATGATTTCTGGCTATCACAAAACTTTGTCCAGGCTGAGGGGAAAGGTTAACTTCTACATAGTATGAGTTGTCCATACGAATCTCTCTCTCTCCAATGACATAGAGGAAAGAAATCCTTTTACTTGTCTCATCTATCAGCTGAAAGCAAAGCAAAATACACCCCATGGTATTTATAGCTTGGGCTTTAGACAACTATCTGGTAGCTCTCCTCCCTGGTGAATCGCTGCTATTGATTTAATGGTCTTTAATGCAGCATACAAACAGCACAAGTCGGCCCAACTAAAACCATCAAAACCCCTGGGAAATCCTCAGGTCTTTGCAGTGCTGTTGTCAGCCTGTAATAATGATGGGCAGGTTCTCTCTGGCAGTCCAGTTCAGGGGCAAATAAGAAAAGATTTGTACAGCACTTAGCAGCTCTAAGTGACTGTCTAAGGGAGAAACAGCCATGGAGACAGTAAGTGAGGCAATGGAGTTTAAATTATTACAGAAAATTACAATTTCCCTTAATTCTTTACTCAAAGGTCTCCAGCTGACATACTTTGGACAGCTATGGGCCCCCAGTACAAGACAAATTTGGAGCAGGTGAAGAGTCAGCAGAGAGCCCCTGAGATGACCAGAGGGCATGAGCACAACATACAAGGAAGGGCAGAGGCAGAAGGCTGGGCTTGAGACCTCCATCAACTGCAGAGCATGAGGCAGGCTGGTGAGTATCCTTTAATAGGAGGAAGCTATCTTCCCAGACCTCAAAGCTTCCACTGGATAGGTTGTGTTGGGTTCCAGTGGAGAATTTCCAAAAGGAGATTTTTCTGATCTGATTTTGGGTTTGTTTTCTCACATGACAGACCCTCATGGAGTCTGCATCTCCTGTGTCTCAGTCTTCTGCTGAGGTAGGAGCCATCTCTCTAGATTTGCCATCTACTCTGACCTCACAAACTACAGCAACCTCCTTTCAGCAGTATCCTCACAGAAATCCTCCTGTGAAAACTTCTTTAATTAGGATAAAACTGATGAACAACTGCAACATTTTCCTCAGAAAATAAAACTGAGATAAATGAGGAAAAACAAACAGTGTTTTTTATCTCATGATAGATAATCTATCCACTATAAGGAGCTGCTTTATGATCACTATATTTTACAGGGGAGGTGCCCAAACTGGAAAGACTGAGAAACATGATGAACTGTTCATACAGTTACATCTGATAGCTGAGGTGTCAGGCTGAGTCTTTCAGTATTTTACTCCTCAGGGCTCCATCACCTCCAGGCACAAACCACAGGACTTCTCTTAGAGTTTAAGACCTTCTAATCTTCAGCAGTTGCCTGCTGGATTCTTTGTACCACATACGGACAGACAGATACTAACAACTTGCCCTTCCTTCTCTTTCCTGTCTATGTTCACCTGAGTAGCCGGAAATGTTCATTATGTTTAAGGTATAAAAATGTTGCTGGTAAAACTGACTGTATGTATTTCCATCTGTTGTTTCTTACACGTAGACATTCTGTCTATTTAGGGTTAATTGTACCTTGGCTTTACTTCTCACAGAGGATCCAAAGGAGCTTGCCCTTTGGCACTTACACAGGTTTTTTAGTGTTGTCTCATGCACATGGATTATGCAGTACGTGTGGAAAGGAAGTAGTTGACTGAACCTGGCTTCGGAAGTCATGAACTCCAGAGCATGTACTGGGATCTGAGGAGAGTCTAGGAATTTAGCGTTTCCATCTCATTTTGCAACATGAGTATCACCATTCTGATACAAAACACCTAGAGACTTAATCTACCCTTGGGTGAAATGAATTCTCTCATAACTGTAGTTTATCCCAAATAATTGTATGCACTGTAGACACTTGACACGGTGGGGTAGATTTAATAAACCTGAGCTACACAGACCATTCCTGTGGTTTAGCTTTGGAACCTCTCTATTGAAAACTTAGGAAATGAAGAGTTAAAAAGGAAATCCACATGTGTTTATAGCCAAATGGTCTGTAATGAACGTGTGAAATTAATTACCAAGGAAAGTCCTTGGTAAATTATGGTTTAACCATCAAGGCCAGTCAAAAAACCAGACTGAATTTGAGAATGAAAGGTGTAAAGTTCAGAGGGTGAGAGTTACAGGCAGCTGATGGGCTTGTCAGAGCCACCATCCTTCTTCTCTTAAGTGACTCATGGTTTTCACCTCTGTTACCACGTGTCCACTGAGAAAGAGAGCAGACCACCTATGAGAGGCTGAGCTTCCTCTCCACATGCATAGATGTGCCCATACACTTATAATCAGAAAGCTGTGTGGTCTAGGATTTCAAGGGGGAAATAAAAGTTGGATTCAAGATCCTGAGTTTTAACCCCAGTGGTTCCCAAAGGCTCATTGCACCAAACATGAGAAAGTCACGTGCTTCTAGCTGCAATTAAGGAATATGAGACCTTTGGGTAACCATGTTTTTTATTGAGTAGATCTTTTTGTTTCCTCACTTCTTTCTGAGGAGGGCAATAAATAAAAATGGGCCTGTTTAGATGGTCCATCTTTATGTTTCCATTCATTCACTCGTTTGTTTGCTTGCTTTGTCAACGGGCCCAGGCTGCAAGCAGCCCTGTTAAGAAGAGCTTGTTCCTGAGGGCCTGAAAATAACCTCAAAACAAATTTTTAAAAGATTTTAAGAGATGCCCACTAGAAAACTTCTCCCCAAATACTTGGCTGCTGCTTCTTGTGAGCCAGCCCCAAATCTTACAACTACCACAGACATGTATCTTTGCCCTACTTGCCTGACTCTTCTGGAGTCAGTCAGGGCTGCTCACCTGACATCCTGAGCTTCTTGTTGTTGCTGATGGCTAAAACCTTGTGTAGGTCCCAAATGAAGCAGGGTAAGAGACATTTATTGCACTTTTGTGCTAAGGCAATCTTGTTCCCCTTCAGTGCTTTCTTCACACTAATTTTGAATAACTGAGTAATAAGTGATTTTCATCCCTGCAGATTATAAGGCTGCAGACTGGTGGCATCTTCTTGCCCTGGCTAAGCAATATAGTCTTGTTTTTCCAAACTGTCCTTACTTCTGCTTTATATAATTTTCCTGAAACTGATGGCCTCCAGAAATATACAAGTGGCTTCCCTGGCTGGCATACACTGGTGGCTCCTGGGCATACTGAGGTTCATAGTACGTGTAAGTCATACTGGAGGCGAAGATGGTGCCAGGCTTGTATTTGTGTTGGAAAGGACAATTGTTTCTCAGGGCACTCTTTTGCATCACGCAAAATATTAATTTCTTCAAAACTTCCAGTGATAGATGGAAGAAAGTTTTTCCAACTGAAAACACAAAAACTTTCTATTAAATGCCAGATTGTGTGATACAAAGCACTGATGGCCCTCTGGCCACAGCTGCTTCTGTTTAGTCATAGTGTGAGCAAAGAGACACTCAAATAACACATTTGCACTGGAACAGCCTTTGCTGTAACTTGCGTTACTGCAGCTGGACTCACATCAAAACCCAATGCACCGTGTGGAAAGCAATTACCCACTGCAAAATGGTGGAATGAAAAGCACTCTTCAATATCCCCTTTCTTAATGGTGCTGAACCAGATCCGGGAACTCAACAAAATACTTGAGACTCTTTCTCTCTCCCCCTCCTCCTCTTTCTTTCTCTCCTTTCCTCTTTGTTCAAGCTGCATTGCAAAGATCCACCAGGCACACTAAGCTGAGAGCTTTTATCATCCCATCCAGGTTCTCAACTGGCCTGGCAAGACTTGAGTAACTGCTTGTAAAACTGTGAGGATCCTGGTTAGGGGCCACATTGCACTAATTTACAGGATATAAACAGATACTGTGAGACCAGCCATGAGATACTGGGTAGGATTCAGCTAAACTTCTTGCATAGACTTTAGGGCCCAGCTGGTGGCCAGATATAACTTGGACACATAGTTCTGAATCTGGGAAGGGATGAGCTCGGGGAGCTCTGGGAGCAACGGACTGCAGAACCCATGGCAGAAAGAAATCACTGTGTGCAGCCTATTACAAGAGATGAATGAATAAAATGTTAGCGGTCCCATTTTGCAAAACAGGTGCTTGTTTTAATTCAGCAAAACACATGCATGAGAAAACAAATCACTAGAGACCAAAATGACAGTCTTGTGATGCAAAGGAGGGAATTTGCCGAAACAGCTTTGCATTTTCAAGTGTGTCCAGTGGTGTGCCTTATTTGGGAGATGCAGCCTGTCGAGCTCAAGTGAAATTAGATCATTGATTTTCTGCTGCAGAAAGCACAGCAAGATTTCCCGGCAGTCAGGAGGGTGGTTTGTTTGGGTTGTTTTGTTGTTTGGTTTTTTTTTTTAATTAGAATTCATATTTTTCCTTGCTGTTATAATTTATGTCAGAATGCAATGCCATTTGTAATACAAATAATTTATAGTCTCTTTTTTGTTAATTGTTCCCATTAATTTGTTTCTCACCTATCTATGGGAAAGAACCCCGCATTTGGAATAAAACATCTCCATTCAGTAGTTTGGGGTCTTCTTTTGCAACCTCTAATACTCCTCTGTCACCTACAAACAGGCTAGAAAGTCAGTGCCTTATCTAAAGCCTACACCTCATTCTAGATGATACATGACCTCAACTGAAATGGTAGTTCCTGTCTCAGAGAGGTCTCTACTTACACCCACAATAAAAAATGCACTGTGGATGGGCACTAGCAAAGGAAAGAGGACACACCGCATATGGAAAGATATACAGGTCACCCAAATTCATACCACTGCTCCTTGCTATCCTTCACTGCTGTCATCTCTGCATGCACCATGAAAACACTCAGATTTCCCATCTCATGGCAATTGCTGGTCTACCAAGAGTGTATTGTATGGATGTAGCCTTACCTGAAAGGGCAACACTTGTAGCATACCAAATGGTGTGGCACACAACCACCATGGGTGCCACAGCCTGTGTGCCACCCACTAGAAGTGATAACCTGGCGTGGGAATTTGCAAAACGAACACATTTTTCCTCACCAGTTCAGCTGTGATAACCGACTGGTGAGTATGAAGTGGATCTGCTTTCTCTGACCCACTGTGGAGGCAGTGGCTGGCAGACATTGGGGGTATCTCCCCACTGAGAAGTGTCTATGTCAGTGGTCAGGCAGGGCCTGCACCAGTAAAGAGACGCAGGAGATGTTGAAGGCATTTTAAATGAGTGGGACACAAAGAATACATCTCTGCCCGTGCGATGTGGATACTCAGCAGTTTTGGGGACAGGACATAGAACAAAGAAGAGAATCTCTGTCTTGAAAGCTGCCACTGACAAGCCCTGTTGTAGCAAGCACACAGGGACTCGAGAGGGGTTAGAAGGGGAGTGTGCTGGGAAAGCAGAAGGTGCTAGCGAGAAGAGTAGCAAACAAGCACACTAATTGCAAGAGCAGCAAGGAAAATATGACAGGAAAAGGAGTCAAGGCAAAGCCAGAGGGGCCCCAGCAGCCTGCTGCTTGGTCGGGTGCAAATGGCTTCAGCAGAGGCAGCTCGCAGCTGTAGGGAGCAGGTGCAAGGGCAGACGGATGCTGCCCTGAACCTGGGGAGAAGGCTGTAGGCAGGAAGGAAACCGGTTTTCCCAAGCTCCAACAACAGCACACGAGAGAGGGAAAAGGAAGGAGAGCAGCGTTCAGACAGAGGAGAAACAGTTCTGTCACTCTCCACTTCAGGAGCATGATGGGCAGATGAAAGATGAATTTACTTCAGCCAGTCCTGTCAGATGTTTCTGAGCTGTGGGACTTATCAGCTGTCAGACCAGAAAAGAATAACTAAACAAAAAGCTTTCACAACCCTCATTCCTGAATCTGTGCGTCATAGTGTGCCGCAAAAAATGATTTCTGACTTTTTCTTTTTCTTTTTTTTTTTCTTTTTACCCCCTTTTCTCTGCTACTACTAAATACTTTTCCCTTTCTCTCACTGGACAGCTGGAGAGAATCCAGATGGCTGCTGTTCCTGTGGCTGCACACTGAATGCAGTGCAGGGAGGCTTGTAGATAGCTTTCCAAGTAGCCAAACACAATGGTGGCAAGGGGCAATCTGTGGGCGGGGGGAGCAGAGGGCTTTCTCTGGACTGAAATGGCAGGGGCAATGACAGTGTGGGAACTCAGGGCTTCCTGTCTCTTCATTCTTCCATTATCTATCTCAAAACCTTCCGCTTCTCTTTCCCTGTGCCACCCCCTTTCAAGGGCCAGCCTGTTCAGATTGGTGCCACCACACAAAGCCCGGATGTCTCTGCACAGCAGTCTCCGTGGTGGATTCAGCTGGTGGCTCGTTCTAATTAATTCCTTTTAAGCTGGAGTCTAGAGGTAATTGCCAGTCCAGATACTCTTGACTAGCTCAGATGAATACTCAGTACTGGGCTGGAAGAGAAGGAGGTAAGAGTAGTTCTGCTGTGCCAGACCAAAACCCCACTGATGCCCCTGAATCAGCAAGTAGATCCACAGAACTCCTGAGGACACTTCTGATTGAATTATCTGATGATCCAGTGAAATGTCTTCTCTGTAACAGAGGCCTAGACAGTTTTCTGGGGAACAGGACTCTGACACATGAAATGGTCCTTCCCTTGCAAGGTTCAGGTCTCAGCAGATAAATCTCGCACCTCTGAACCACAGAAGTGCTCATGCTTTTAACCATTCCTGATTTTTCTGATAGCATTTTAAAATGTGTCTAGATTATTTTATAGATTATCCCTCTTTGAGTGTCCAAGACAGCCTGAGGAGCAGGGCTGGACAAGCAAATACAGGTTAACAGCTTGAACCAATGGTGAGAGTGGCTTGAGGAGAGAAACCAAATGTCATGTTCTATATCCACCAAAAACAAAGAGATTATGCTTTCTTCCAGTTTATCATGGCTTCATGGACTACTAAGAGCCAGCTAAACTATTATATCAGTCTCCATCAGCAGTCTCAGCTGTAGCAGCCTCAAAGGAATATGGCAGGGCACCACATGTAAAAGAAGGACCTCAGATAAGATGTGTTACTGTGTTTGATTCAGACCAACAGAAAACATCCAGGTGGTTCCTTTAGCTCTGCTGATACCTGGTAAATTGCCATGCTCTTTATCGTTGGATTATGACCACCACACTCACCCTATGGACTTGGTTGACATTTTTCCCTCCTTGTTTTCCTCTGTGCTTTGGCTGCGTCTTTGCATCCTGTCCCTGGTTTGTTTCTGTCAATTCTTTAAACAGCTGCTGGGTTCTGCTCCAGAGGTGGCTACATTCCAGCAGTGGGGAATGTGACTCCTGACATATGGGAGAGCTGGTGCCGTGTGTCAGAAGTTGTGAAGCTGAGAGATGTGACACATCCAGGTCAGCTTGTCAGCGCTGTGCAGCCCCAGAAGAGGTCCCAGTTTGGACATCCATTTTATTATCTTCACGTGGTTCAGCTTGGTTTCTAGCAACAGTTTCTTGTGTTCATTTCGCAGCCTTTAACTTGAGTCATGCCCTCTGAAAGGCTCAGCAGTTGCTGTACACTGAATAGGCTTCACACGTGAAATCCCATGCTGGAAATGACCCTCAGTAATCAACTCTAAGCAGCACCAGAGAACAGAGCTGCTGAGTGTGATCCTGGTGTCAAGTATCCAAGCAGCTGGGATGCTCTTTGTTTTCCCCATGCTGTGTTAGGAAGGGTCATGCTGCATTTGCCATGCTGGGTTGGGTCCCCATTTTCAAAATATTTTCTGGACTTCTCAGGAATCTCCCTCTGGCTCCCTCAGATATTGGCAGGCACTCCACCACATCCCTCTTCTTTCTCCCTTGCAGTCAGATGGTGCCAATGCTCTCCATAAAGAAGGGTACCTTGCCCCATTCACTGCTGGCCCTTGTGATCAGCAGATTCCAGTGTGTCTGAAGCCTCCTCTGCTTTTTTCCAGGACAGAAATAGGATGTTGGCTGTGCAAGAAGGCATCTGTGGGTTTGTTGTATTCCTTTTTCTCTCTGCTGTTTCACAGGCCATCTTCTGAGTTCTCATGGATCAGTAGTGGTCTGTGAGCCATCAGATGGGAGAGTCAGAAGTAGAGAATATAATCTTTGACTCAATTTCCCACAACCTAATTCCCTTTGTGCCAGTACTGATGAGTACCAGTATCATGAACTCCAAACTCCACACCCTGCTCCCAAGCTGTGGACAGTGATGCTGCTGGCATGGAGTAACATACCACTGTGGTGAGGAGGCTGAGAACATGGCAGAGCTGAAGCCACTATATCTAGCATGGGCTTTTCTTCTCCACACTTACAGCAGGAGAACATTCTATGCTCCACCCTTTCCAGCTGGGAAGCATCTGCCACAGTCCTTTTCCTTTAGCCAAAATACTGCCTCTACTTCGCCTTTCCTCTAAAAGATCTCTTTTCAACAGTTGCTTTCATGGACCCTCTACTTAGTTCTTTTTCCAATCCTTTCAGCTCAGCCTCACTGATAAAGCTCATCAGTAAAGCCTCAGAGAGCCTCATTTGCTTCTCCCCAGGAGGTGCATGGCCATTTCCATGGTTTAATATCCCCACTCAGCTGAAAGAGCAGCCTACATTCGGGACACTTAGGGCACACTTTGTAGCAGATTGTCATAAAGCTGTTGCTGGCCCCAACTTAGCTGAGGGAAGAGGAGAGGAGAAAGAGGATCTTCAGCTTGGCCTACAGAACAGGTCCTACTGCCATTCCCTAGGGCCAGGAACAGACTTTGCTGAGATGATCCCAATGCCAGGACATACAGCAGGGAATCATAGCAGGAAAGCCTCTACAGCACGATCAAACCAGGGTCTAAGTTCTGAGCACTTGGACACCTGGAACATGTTCTAAATTGCTGAAAGTTCAGCAAGGACCATTTTTCTAGCCAAGAAGGATCGTGATCCCCAAGCACTGGGGTGGCAACACACAGAATTTATGTGGGGTGAGAATCCAGTTATATAGAATGAAAGAATTTAACATTCTTTCTTTCCATGAGAATGTTTCCTTAATTTCACTTCCGTCCTTTAGCTGGAATAGGGCAGAATGAGACAGGGTAAAACAGACAGGCACAGAACCAGGAGTCACATATGGGCATTCTGCACTTAGATATCCACCACATACTAGTACCACTAAAACCCAGTACACTTTTACAGCAGGGAGAAGAAACCCGTGCCTAGCGAGAGCCATTCCTTGGAACATTTCCACATGAGCCTCTCATCCATTGAACCAGCACAGCCTCTTCCTCCTCATTATTCTCCCATGTAACTCCTCTACAAACTGCATTCCTTGCTTAGTCTTTCCCCTCTGTTCACTCCCCTGCGCGATGGGTGGCAAAGTCCTAAGCTCCAAAGATAATGCTGTGCCAAGGCACTTAGACACGGCTATGTCTGGACACAGAACTTTCTCTCTGATTCTCAGCAGTATTGTCTGAATATGTCGCTGCTTGCATGGAGACAGGACTTCTCAATCCCTTTATGAAACCTGCAAGGGCTTTTGCTCACCCAGGGAAGCTAAGGCATAATAGGACCTATCCAAATTGCCTCACACAGCTCATAAAATAAACTTTAAATCCTACTGTGATGTCAAAGTTCAAGAGATCAGTTGGAAGTTTCTGCCATCAGGGTTTTGGGGAACTTGAATCATGTCTGGGATTGCTGGAAGAGCTGATGGTTTTATTCAAGGTCCTCATACCTTGCCCTGCTGTCTCAAACACTCTAGAGCTGGGAGATTATTAACATCTCGTGAACATTTTTGTATTCAGGTACACAAGGAAACATATAACTTCAAGATGGCCACAAAGCCAAACAGAAGCACCCCTGCTGCAAAAAGAGATGGGGAAAAAATTAAAATCAGTCAGAATTAATTGGAAGCTCTTGTGGACTAAAAGGCTGAGCACATGATTTTGCATATGCCAAAAAAAAACAGAGAGCAGTGGCACCTCTGTCTTGTCTTCAAATTCTCTTTACACTACTGGAGTGTGTGTGGATGAAACAACTCAGTATCACAAACCAGCAACAGAGATGTTTGTGATACAAACACGATTGGTATTACATTATATATACAGCAGTATTCACACAGCAAGAACAAGAGGCTGAAACTACTAAAGGAAAGGTGTAAATTGAAACTATCAGCACAAGCCACAAGCTGCTGATCTGTGTTCCCTACAGCAAAGATGAAAACATCACTGCTTGCTCACTGCTAAATATGCGCAAATCCTTGCCAGAGGTAAAATTGGTGCTGTAGAGTGATGCACCTGCAGCAGTGTCAGTGTTAAACAGTTTTTCTCTCACGCATGAAGGAATATGCCATTTCACACCAAAGGATCGGGAGATTAACTGTGTACAGCTATTGCAGAGTCCATAAGAAAACAATAAACTATAGCACAATGCTGTTCTTGTCCTGGAGCCAAATGGCAGTAATTTCTTTGCTTGCCAATGAAATCAATCCTACATCTACAGGACTGGTTTCTTGGGCCAGAATGCTCAAGCATGATATGAGACAGCCAGAGATATTGAGGGGCTTTTACTTGTACTATGCTAACACAAGGATATATTGCAGTTTATGCATTATTTTTCCTGGCTTGTCTTTACATTGGCTTATCAAATTGTGAACATCACCACCTGCCAGGATGGAGGAGATGTTTTCACAGATAGATCATCTAATTTATATTTCCTAGATTCATAGATCTTAGGTCCACTTCAACAAACTATTCCAGTTTCATTAGCAGTACAGACTATAATCAAGAATACCATCAAAAGTAGGACAAGAGCACATCTCCGGAACTGCAAAAGGGCATTACAGAGGTCTAAACAAGGAAGATTAATAGGAGATGATTGTAGCTTGGACCTCATAATGTAAAGCTGAAAGGAGACAGACTCATAACAAAGAAAACTAAGCCCTTCACATAATTTGTCATAGAACAGTTCAAGTCTGACACCAGACACTGAAAAACGGAAAGCTTGCTAGGACTTAATAACTAAATGGATAGATTAATGGAAAAACAATCCATCAAGGACTCCCAGTCACAGATACAGCACCTCCGAACCACCAGTTGCTAGCAGAGTTACCCATCATGGATCTTCCCTCCCCAGGCACCCACTGTTGGCTTCTGTCTGAGAGAGGATTCAGGGCAGCTGGGCTTTTGGGTTGATATGGCTCAGTCTCTCTTATGCGGAAACCCCTGACAACCATACTGAGTTTTCAGGACCATTATGAGCCTGAGATCAGGCTTTTCATCTGTGCCTATAGGCAGTGGATCTGCCAGCATACTCCAAGGTTGTACTGAATCTGGGGCTGGGGCATCGTGTTCCATCAGACTTCTGCTTCCCCCAGAGGTGGCTGAAGAGATGTGAAGTGGGCTGATCTGGGATCATTCTCCCAATCATTCCCAAAACCACGCTTCAGAGCAATGTGGACACAGCACTAGGAACTCATGCTCCTCTATTTGAAGTACAAACCCTTCATATCAGTTGCCTCCTAGCCTTGGAAAAATACTTAAGGTGCTTAAGTGTGAAACCAAGTGAGTCTCCACCTTCGTCCCGCCAGGAAGCACCCCAGAGGGGTGAAATTTGTTTTTCCGCTTAGACTTCACGCAGCACGACCTTTGCCATCTCCGAGCCGGGTCAGGCTGATTAATGGGCTGTCGTCCCAGCACAATGAGGACCAGAAGGGTGTGAGGTTGCTAGGACATTCTCCTAACAGCTTCTGCAGAAGAATCGCTCTTGAATTGCTCTGCACCATTAAGCAAAGAACCTGGGGGTCTTTAATTTATCAGGTGGGAAGTGAGGATAATTACTTTTCAAGCAGCCAATGTAGCCGACGTGCACTCACAGCGGAAGCAAAGCAGGGAAGTTGGGGGATTCAGACACTGTTTACATTCCGGTGAAACTGGATCTCGGAGTTATACACCAAAATTGGGAAGGGAGTGTCGAATTGGGATGGAGAGGAGGACAGGCTGTTATATAGAGTGACTGACAGATTAATCTAATAGTCTGGACTCTGAGGCTCCACAGGTGTTCAGATCAGTGATCAGACCAGCCAAATTTGCAGACAATAAATCCAAAACCTGCATGGGGCCATTGTGACTAATTTTGCTAGGGGCAATGTCAGGTGTGCGATAGGATACAGGGACCCCCTCCCCCAGAGGGCTGAAAAGATCCAGTGAATATTGAGGGCATTTTGAAAAATTAATTTCTTGCTCCTTTCCAAACTCTCTGGTTTTGATATCGCACTTTATTGTCAGCATCTTCGGTCATTACATAAACATAAAGGGAATCAAAGCCCAATGGAGGACAACACTTTCCCTTCTGAGCAGAGCGCTGGAATTTTTTCCTGTCACAACAGGACTGCAGTTACTGTTTATTTAACTTTCAGGGGAGGGATTGAAATCATAAATGTTATATGGTGGTCTCACCCAAGAATAGCTTGTCATATATCTTAGCCTGGGATCCAGGACCTCTCTGTGTTCTTTTCCAAAAGAGGAGCAGTGGTTTGACCAGGGACTGGTCTGTGGAACTGAAGTGGGTCAGCTGTACCAAACCTGGGAGATCATCTGGGATGAGCACGGACAGAGAGGGATGATGGATTGCTCCCAGGTAACTGTCTGAGAGTCAGGACCAGTGAGGTTTGCTGTCACACTCAAGCAGATAACAGCTAGGAAAGAAGCAGCTGAAAAAGAAAATCTAAATGTGCCTTTAATTCCCTAGGAAAACAACTCAGGAGCTGACACCTTTAGCAAGCAGGCAAATCTTTGTAGGAAGAACAAGATGGATGAAGCAAACACAAATCCTTTATCTGAGAGGAAGAGTGATTGAAATCTTGCCGTGAATGATGCCAATAAGCCTAGTACACAGCTTTTCCTCACATCCAATGCAACCAGAAGATACAGAAGACTCTGTGTTTTGAGTCTGTATGACATCCCACCCTTGGATAAGGGGAGCTATCACTGAGCAGCATCCATCTCCCCTGCTGTGCACCATCCCGCAGGAGACATGTAAACACCATACCTCTTTCAGCCTTTAGGTGAAACCAGCTCATCAACGATATCTTCATAATATTTAACAGATGCTTGCACCTCCCCCTGGGCTCAATAAATACATTCTGGGCTCATCTCCTATCCCTCTTAAAGGCACTAGTTAAAAGAACAGAAGGGGGGGAAAAATAACCCCAGGTGCAGAGCAGTGCCCTGTGGAATGAGCCTTGGGTCTCAAAGCCTTCCTCACACTGAAACCCCCCCACAAATGAATTATGTCTCACTTGGGGAAAGAGGTAAAGAAATTGTGATCTATCAGCTGCTAAAATGCATCAGCACCAAGCAAGGAAGGGGAGAATCGGGCTCTGGGGGGACAGGCAGGGATCACTCAGCAGCACAGGCAGCAGTCCTACGGCAAAGGTGTTTATGGAGACCATCAATCCTCCTGTTTCTAGGTCTGGGCGGCCCATCAGCTGGGGTTCAGCAAGAGTTTTCTCCTCTGCATCATGCAGAGCTGGTGCCAAGGACCTGAATTATTATGCTGAGTACTGCAGGAGAAAGGCGCTTTGTCTTTTGTAATATCCAGTGCTGGCGCACCACCAAAAACAGTGTAACAGGGTGGACAGAGCACCAGACTGGGATGTCCAAGCCTTGAAGCAGCAGAATGGCTGCAGGTGGCTGCAAGATGGTTGTACCTAAAAGCATTGCATTCCTCTTTCCAGCTCCCTGGGAGGACAGACAGGATGGTCCTTTCTCTGGAGTTCCAACAGAGGTCCACAGGGATCAGTCCCTTGAATGCCAAGGGAGCCCCTAATTCTTATATTTCCCTGATGTGGTGAAAGGAGCTCTTGATCCATGACAAAGACTGGGCTGCAGGTGTCCCTTTCACTCATTTTCCCCATTTTCCACGACTGCCCTGTGCCCCAAGTGTTTTATTGTATGGGAGATCTTTATGCAGAAGATGAGGGTTTTGCTGTGTGCTTTTCCAATGCCTGGCAGCTAAAGCTGTTCCCCATGCAGAGCACAGAGGCACTGGCTCCCCAGCACTAGAAATAATAAAATACCACAAGCACTGTGTAGTTTCAGTAAAGAAATGCAACCACACATGAGCAGGGGGAATTCAGCTTTCTGGTAGAAATAAAAGGGTAAAGCAATGCTCTTAAGACTAATGAAATTTTCCTGGCTGTCATCAGGACTGGCTGGGGAAAAGGGCTTTTCCTGTTGATTTTTCTATTTCCTCTAGCCGGTAATTATTTCCTTCATTTTCTTTAAGCTCTCACACCTTGCCCTCATAATCTCAGTGGCTGCAAGGATCCCGTTCTCTGTATTTATTGGAGACATTTTGACACGGTCCATTTAGAGACAGGAAACGTCTCTGTACTTTTATATGGGCAAAGTCAGATGGGTAAATTGTCAGTTCCTTTGGGAATTTACATGGGGAAAAAGTCAATTCCTGGTATAATGGCACTAGATAGGCATCTTTACTTCCTCCATTTTTCTTCTTATTTAACAGTAAACTGTCATATTTTCAGATGATTAGAAAGAGGTGGACACCTCTTACTCACACGTAGTTTGCTAGCCTGTCAATTTAACTGAATACAAACTTACGGGCATCTGGTAAAGTGGGACATGGACTTAGGGCATGGAACTTCCAGGGACTGGGCACATATCACAAATCATTATGCCACACAAAGCTTTAGAGATTCAGCTCGCTAAATCACCAGTTATCTCCATATTATCTCTGGCATTTACAGAACCTCACCAGCTGTGAAGTGTGTGGTTGGGTAAGGCTGCAGATAACCTCTTGGCCCTTTGTCTTCTGAATGGATTTGCCATCTGGTCAATGTAGAAATGAGGCCTCCACAAAGGCATTGAGGGCAACATGGCACTTGACAAGTCAGAGTGAAAGACTATTTAAAAAAGCATAAAATGTTTGTAGCCTAGTCAAGAGTTTTGGCTGAGCAGATGGCATAACTGCAGCTCTACCAAGTCAGTTGAAATGGTTTCATGGCTGTGAACAACCTAAAGAAACTGTTTGCAACACCCACCATGGTACATATGCTTAAATAACACCACCTGACCTGACAACTACACAAACAGAATCCCCTTTAGAGGACTGTCTTGTAGCACCTGTCAAGGATCCTCCTGATCCTCTAACACAAGGTCTGAGGGAAGAGATGAGGAATCTAACACCACACCCACACGCTGTCTAACCCCACAGAGAAAACACAGGCGACGTGAAATCCTTCCCAATCTGTCATCCATAACCAACCTGCCAGAAAGCAGCACATATCTGTAAATACAGTGTGGGAAGGAAAATGCATTGTTACTACACACAAAAACATGCTTCCATCAGGACAGAGGACTGAAATGTGTTCAAGGCTAGTCAGCAGTAAGAGGGTCTCCAAAGCATGTGATTCCTAAGAGCCCTCAGTCCCTTCCACTGTAAGCTTTCAGCACAGCTTGAATCAATAGTGCCAATGCAAAAACTGTTCTTCATCCACAGCAGAACGTTGAGGTGAGTCTATGCCTTGCCTTGCCTTTCTGTAGGGATGGATGTCAATCATCAGCTGTTAGGATCACGATTTCATTCTCTGGAAGATAGCAGTGGGATTCCTGGGAGAAGTTCATTCATGTGGGAGTTTTTCCACATTTGTCACAGAGGACAGAGGTGAACTTTTGCAATAGACTACATATTTTACAACCGTTCCCTGGGAAAATGCTGTTCCTGTCAGAGCAGCAGAATTTGACAGTCCTGCTCTGAACCTCCTTCTCTCTGGCTCCACCAGTTTGAGTAACAAATGTTGAGATGAGTTCAGTTTCTTTCCCTAGTTGTGTTCAGGGTCTAGCAAAGTGGGGCTTTACTGATCACTAGAGCTTTTAAGTGTTATGTAAATACTGTAATACTTTATCATGTCAGTGATTGCTCTTGGGGATGGTCTGGGTATTTTCAGGGTGGGTTGTTATTTACAGATGTGAAGCCTAAGAAGTGTCTACATGAAAGATGTAAGACTAAGCTCCCAAGTAATTAATTGAAATATAACAAGCACTGTCAATATCTGACCAGAAAACTGTCCAGATGACCAGTCTTAGGTGTCTACTCCTTTTATAAAGCATACAAATACATGGCTTAGAGAAAAGAAAGAGGGGATGTGGTGTCTAGGATATCTCACAGATCTGTGAAACAAATATATTGGCTGGATAGAGACATGGCAGCAGAATAATTCTTTCCCAGAGGAGATGAGGTACTGTGACTGTAAAAAATGAGAAAGATGTGACATCCTGAAATAA
>VYZQ01031014.1:35268-49983 GCA_013400655.1 Mystacornis crossleyi | reverse complement strand
TGCCCTTAGGGACTCACAGACTTGACACATTTCCAGCCTCTCCTAGAAGCTTGTAAAATTTCAGTGTTATCCTGCCCACCTGAGGAAGAAAACAAGACTGAACAGAACAAGGCCCTGAGCAACCTGACCAAACTTTGAAAGGAGCCCTGCTTTGAGCAGAAGTTTGGGTTAAAGACCTCCTGAAGTTTCTTTCTACCTAAACTGTTTCAACATTGACCGTGGCCCTCCAAGCGGCAACACCACTGAGATGTGCCACAACGTTCCTGCTGTTGGGATGCAATCAGGCAGTGACAGGATGAACCTCCACAGCAATGCATAGGTTTGATTGCTGAAAGACAGCTGCCTCCAGTGAAGGTGGAAAAGGCAGTCTCCATTTGTTGGGTTTATTTAATCCATCCAAAACTTGTGCCAATCAACACAAAAGAGCTTCTCTCAGCAGGAACGAAAATAAAAAGAAAAAAAAAGAGATGAAAAAAAGGAAAGAAAGAGAGAAAGAAAACTACTAAGCCCTCATTCAAGAGCTAACCATCCTGTCAGCCTAACACNGACCAAATCATTGCAGGATACCACAGCATAGAGCTTTACTGGGTAAGTCCAGTGGGGTCCAAGATTGCTTTATGCCCTGTGCACTCATAACAGAGTTGACCATGAAGCAGGATCTGTGTTCCTCTGCCTTTCCCTTCTCCTTCCAGGCTGGAGATTGAACTGAGCTCTCACAACACCCTCCCTCCCAGGAGATCCCACAAAACATTTTTGATGTTTTGATGACCCTCTCCTCCCTGCTGCATACCAACTATCTCATGCTGGTGAAATATGGTGAGTGTTTAAATATCATCTTGACCTTATACAGCAGATTAACACAAGGGGTCAGAAGTACTTCCCCCAGCCAAAAACACAGGAAGTCTTTGGGAAGAGCAGCATGCAGTTACCCAAGCAGGAGTTAGGTAAAGGCAACAGAAGCCTTTCCTGCAAAACTTTTCTACAATGTTTTTAGAACTGAAAGGAGGTTGTGTCCCTTTACTATATATTGGTGTTTGCCTCTAAGGCAAACATCCATTTCTCTTTCTCATCCACAGCATGAACATCTGAGTCTGCACTGACTTACAGGATAGTCCAGCCCAGCAAATCTGGCACTCATCTCCAGCAGGAGAAGTAATCACTTTTAGGGAAGTAATGGCGAAATGCCACCAAATACCCAGAGTCCAAATGAGTTGCGCACTAAGCAGACCAAGTGAGAGACTGTCTTTGCACTGAAGGCATTATAACAATACAGAGAGGATAATTTAATGAAAAGGGTGGTATTTCCCCAAGGCAAATGGCCCACTGTAGGAACAATGGTGAGAGCAGGTTCTGGATGTACCTGTCTCTCTCCATTAGCTTGAACTCAGAGGTCTCTTCGGACCACACCCATCCTACAGTTCTATAAGGAGTCCACACTACTGGCTTTGGTTAGGCACTTGGTCTGTAGACAGCAAGTCCCGTGGCTAAGTGACTTTCCTGAGCTCAAATGAGGTCCCTGGCTGAATCATGGCCTAGATCTCTGCCTTTTGCCTCTTTTTAAGTCTATCCATCCCTCCCATTACCTGACTTGGCCAGTTTTGTCAAATTTTCTTGAAAATTAACAAAATTTAGCATTTAAAGCCCAATCTCTTTAAGCACCACAGTGTCCCCAAAGGATGAAATTCAGTCCCACACAAATGCTAGTACCATGGTTAAATGGCTTGCTGAACTTCTGCTAGTTCTGTTTTCATGGCTGACTTCCAACTCCAAAAGCTGAGCTCACAGAGGTCTGTGTTCCTGCTCACAGTGCCAACACTTCGCCTTCTCCCTTTGTTTCAAGACCACTGGAAAAGGAAGACTGTTTCTTCACCGGTTATTTGAAACCTTAGTGATTGTATTTTTCATTTCACAAGAGAATGGAGGGGGTGGAGTTAAGACATTGCCTATAGCAAACTAGCAGTATTTCACTACCTCTGCGATGACAGTTTCCAAACCTCCATAATCTGCTCATGAAAGAACACACTGACTGTGAACTTCTTTTTTCCAACATCATTTGCTAGCTTTGACCCTAGACCTTCCTCCTGGTTTAGGATATTGGCTGAAATCTTGCTGTTGGGATTAATATCTCTCTCTCTAACTGAACTTTAGAAGGGAAAACAAGGTTTGACTTACAGGGAATTAAGAAAAGTTTTGCAAAGCACCCAGAAGACAATTAACCAGCCTTTTCTCTAAGCACAGCAGTGTCACTGAAATAGAGATGTATCACGTGGTGACTTGCACTCAAACGATCACGAAGCATGAAGCAGTTTTCCTGTTGGAATCAGTTTTCCCATCTCTATGTTTTACCAGTTTGTCTGGGAGAGGAAAACAGGAGGCAGAAATGATGTGTCTGGAGTCATGGAGTGACTCAGTTTCAGATCTGAGACTATGAATGGCCCTTCTTCTCTTAGCCTTCTGTCTCTGTCAAGGCCAAAAAATGTCCTCCAGGCTGCTGACGGTTCCTCAGCAGCTGAGTTTCTATAGGCTTTTATGGCTACATATATCATCCTGAGACAATTTAATCTCTAAGTATCATCAAGTTTATTTTCTTCGATCTGACAAATCCAGACTGGTTTTTTTTTTTTTTTCTTTTCTTTTTAACAGCCTTTGTGGTTAATCTTTTGCCCACTGCAATGTTGTTGCTCTGCAACTGTAGTAAGTCAGGGAACTCAGCAGCTGACTCTGCAAATATTGTTCTTAATCATTATTTGATGGGTTTTCATCCATAGTGACAGCCAAAAAACCTTGAGCAGGGATCCTGTTCCATCACATGCATTACCTCAGTTTGAATAGTTGGATAGAAAAAATCTATACACACACACACAAAACCTACAGCAAGCACCAAAGTGGCTGTAAGAGAAAGTCACTCTTTCACAGCAGCCTCCAACCAGGGAGCTTATGGCCAGCTGGTCAGCTGAATTCCCTTCTTTTCAATGACCCAGTTTACTCCTATCATTTGTGAATCAGAGGCATCCTCCAGGATTTGGCAAGAGAAGGGGTGCAAGATTCTTGGTCCAGTACCATCTGATGAACCCATAGTCCACTCTTCGTAAGCCCCAGTCCAGCAAAGCCCTTAAGCACATGCAAAAACCCCCTTGACTTCAGTGGAATTTCTCACTGGCTTAACACTAAGCATACGGCTGCGTTCATAGCACCGCCTCGGATGGCTCACTAGTGTGCCCAGGACCTGGTAAGCAGCTGACACATTCCACCCAGCAGCAGTTTTCCACTCTGAAAAGGGATTCCTGCATCCAGAGACTGGGAGATCCTTCAGCACAAGAAAAGCCTAGCTGTTAAATATCCTTTTTTTTTATTTCTTATCTTTGTGCCCAGCCCTCAGCAATATATTGCTGTCAGAAAGGCAGGGAGAGGGAGAAAATTCCCCTTAGTTTGCTTCTTATCAATCACTGAAACAGGCTTCTAAGATGAGAGGGAGTATGAGGACCTGAGTAAAACACACCCAAGTTGGTCCACTACGTGTGAGGATCATAAGGGTGTTATATGAAGGAGGGAGAAAGAGACTTAACAGCTTGAGGGAAAGATACTGAGTTAAAAAAGAGCTGAGAGCAGGAAGGAATCTTCCCATAGGAAACTTGCCTGACAGGTGAGAAAATTCTGACAGCAGATGACAAATCCATGGCCAACACTTCATGTCTCCTTGCTCCTTTCTTTTAAGAGCAGCAATGCTTCCTCCAGCTGCTTTTCTTCATGCTTTTTCCTTAAGGTCCTTTTGGCCCAAAAGAAGAGCTTTGGGCAGAGATTTTCTCACCTGAGAGAGGGGCTTGTCCTTCTCTCCTCTCTGATGGCTGTGGGGACATAGAAACATCACACTTTGGAGGCCAGCTACAGAGATGCCTGAGGAAGCACTGCGTGGAAATTGCAACTGGGACAGGATGGATGGGGCAGGATTCAGAACTTGGTACAGAGAAAAAGACTGAAAAGTTCTTCCAGGAACACTTTATTTAAAACATTGGTCTGCCTACAACTTAAGGATCACACTTAGAAGGATCTTTAGTAACCCAGACTAACAAGATTTGTTCAAATGTTTCCCATAGGAGAGAGCTGAACCTGGCCAACTTCTATTGATCTTTCACCTGTACCTATGTCAGAGGACTTAGTAAAACACACTGACTTTGTGTTGCCTTTATTTGTTGACCCCAGTGGATTTCATTGCTACAGCTCTGCTGTCCAAGCCATGTGTGTGCTTTGGCAGAGGGTGAATAACTTCAGAAATGTTGACATTTGCTCCATGTTTCCTTAGCAGGGTTTGGAGTTCAAGGACAATCTTTACTTTTGGAAAGCTGTGGGGAGAAAGCTGTTGACTGAGACATAATGACTCAACAAACAAAAGGCTTGAGCTAGAAATGTGAGGTATACTGAATTCTTCCCCTTGCTAGAAGGGCTATGGTAATTTTGAAAAGGTAAGAAAGCAGGTAAACCTGTACAGCCCATCCCCACCTTCCTTCTATTTGCTTTGCAATATTCCAGTTATAAGTATTTAAAGAACTTTGTGTAGCAAGAGCAGTCACCAGACTTGAATTCTTCAAAGCCTTTCTGACTTTCCACCGACCAGTTCATCTAGAAATCATTTTTCCTTGTTAAGAGGCATCTGTCATTAGCCAACATTGCCAAAGTGGTGACATGAAAATGGGGGAAGATCCCATTTTGACATGGTGCTTCTACAGACACAGGGAACAGAGATATTGAAAGAAAAGAACAAGACTAAGATAGGAAGCATTACCTTAATTCCAGTTCTTCTAGAAAAATAGATACAACAGATGTCTTTATGTCATGACATAAGCATCCTGAAGCAGTTAGCATCCCCTAGAATTTTAGCTCTTATGCATCCATCCACCCATCCACCCATCCACCCATCCACCCATCCATCCATCCATCCACCAAAAATGCCACACTTTTTTCTCAGGTCCTGTATAGGTGGTTCAAAGATTCACTTATTATTAGAAAGGACACTGAACAAGACTGAGCTACTGCTTGGGTAGATATCCATGGGAAATTTGTATTTCAGATCCTATCTCAGAGTGCTAAATTAAGACTTTCCAGCTGAAGACTCTGGTATGTAAAATATGAAAATACAAAGGAGGTGTTTTCCCAGTGTAGGTTACTGGCTACAGCTCACATGATGGACTGNATCCTACCGTCCATCCTTCCACCCATCCATCCATCCACCCATCCATCCATCCATCCACCAAAAATGCCACACTTTTTTCTCAGGTCCTGTATAGGTGGTTCAAAGATTCACTTATTATTAGAAAGGACACTGAACAAGACTGAGCTACTGCTTGGGTAGATATCCATGGGAAATTTGTATTTCAGATCCTATCTCAGAGTGCTAAATTAAGACTTTCCAGCTGAAGACTCTGGTATGTAAAATATGAAAATACAAAGGAGGTGTTTTCCCAGTGTAGGTTACTGGCTACAGCTCACATGATGGACTGGAAGCTGCTGAGAGAAGGTAGGTGTGACAGTTTCTGCCATAAATGTGTGTCTGACTTGGCAAGAAAATAACTTTTTTTTTCTGCAGTAAAAGGATGTAAAAGAATATTTTGTCGTAATCTCTGCACCAGGATGGAAATACATAGAAATAAATCCAAATGGAAATTGCCAGCTGGTCAGATCTGACAAGGAAAATTTTGGAGGAGAAAATTGGTTGTATTGGTTTTTCAATTCCTTCTTTCTTCAAATAAAAGCAAGTTGAGAGTGTGCAAAAAGTGGAAGATTCAAAAGTGTAATATTAGGCTTCATAACAATCCCCTTCTCTGGAAGGAATATTTTTATCTGTCCCACTTACAAAATGGATTCACCAGAAGTAGCATAGCGTGCCCCCTGGTAAAAGATCTAAGACAAACATCCTTAGACTTAATGACTTAGCCTCAGATTAGTCTCCCAGCAGACAAAAAATTACTAGTCCCATTTTCTAAAACATTCTAAACTAATCATATAGCTGTGATAATTACTGATTTATCTTTTCAGTGGACAGAGAGAACAGATGAGAAGATTTATAGTTTTATTACATCTCCACTTTGATATCTGTAATTTCCTAAACATGTTACTCATGTTGAGTGTTCATCAAAGTAAATAATAATGCATTTTGAAATCATGTAGAAAAATGGATAAATGTTCCATGACCACAGGTCTTCAGGGGATGGCAGAAAGCAGATTGCTTTCAAGGGCTAGCTACACATATTACAAGTTCAAATCATGCACAAGAGATTTACTTGGTGACTGCGGCTTTTTGTCTTAGCAACTGGTCATGACCAAGACTTCAGTATTCTCAGATGTGTTCACTATGGAGGATTTATTTGTGAATTTCTTCAGCAAGCAAATTCTGTTCCACAAATTATGAATATCTCCAACTGTTTTAGAATACTAACACTTTCTGACTGTTTGGCAAGCCTGACATCAGTGTATGGGAAGCCTTATGAGTTCTGCAAGTCTGTATTGTAAAACAAAAGAAAATAAATGAGAAGCGACTATATTTCACTCCCATTACCATCTAATTTAAAAATTTGCTTTGGAAGGGAGAAGATCCTCTAGGGGCACCAGTCCTTCACCTTTGATTATAGCACAAGGCTAGAGAACAAGAAAAGATTACATCTGCTTAAAGGTTAGGATGAAGTGTTGTGAAACAAATTCCACTTCTAATTTCATCCTGTGCTGTATTTTAGCTGTAAATGGATTTGACTGAAGGAAAGTTTTACTTCAAGGCCATCAAATATGACTGTCCCTAAACGATCTGAGATCTTTGTGGAGAACCTTTCCAAGAAAGGCTGAGCCTTCACAGCTCTCAGGGAAACCCTCAGCACCTCACCCCACCAGCCCCTTTGCTATTTGGTGTCCTCGCTGCCAGCAGCATTGCATTTCAGTGGTATGTACTTTTCCACAGGGAGAAACACAAGTAGCAGGTGCACACAAAGCTTATTAAACCTGTCTTCAAATCAGCACACAGATGCAAAACCCAACACTGATTTATTATTTACTAATTATTGTGCACATTCACATAATGGAGGAGAGAAAATCCTCTGTCTCTTTGATGACTGATTAGCCGTGAGGAATGAGAAATGTAATCCAGATACTACCACCAAAGCAAGAAGAGTAAAATTCTGGAACAGATGGCCTGGAAAGTTTGTGAAATCTCCATCACTGGGGGATTTTGAGAGCAGCCCAGGCAAAGGCCGCTTTCAGATGAGCTGCCATTGTCATGGGGAAGGTCAGTGCAGTGAACTGCCTCTCAGGCAGTTCCCATCTGTTTTCTGTGGATCCAAAAGTTCCCTGTTCTCTGAAACATTTGAGATGTATTTGCACACAAGACCTGCTGTTCATTGAGGTGTTCCAGAGGCAGGGAGCACATCGAGCAAATGCTTTCTCGACTTTCTCAACAGATTGCCTTGCCTGCACCTCTGTGCCAAGCAGCTAGAAACACCGAGGCACCCATGTGATGCTTTAATAAACACCCTGACCCAAATCTCGTTCAGAAACAGCCTATTTCTCCTGTAGAGCAGGATGACAGCACAACAGGAGGACCCCCTCAGCCTCAGGGCTGAGCTGCCAGGTCAGGACCTCCCGAGCCAGATGTGAGAGAAGCGCAGCTCTCCTGTTGCCCACACCACTGCTGACAGCATTTCTCTCCAGCAGCAGCCTCCTGCCCTCCCTGCCTGGCCCCATCCACGCAAGCCCTCGAAGTTTCGAGCTCGACCCCGGGCTCTCCACGCAAGCAGGGAGGGGCATGTTCTGAAATGGCTCTTCACCGCTGGCTCCTTCGTTCCAAGGCAGAACTCAGGTCGCAGCAGACTCATTTGTTTGCTTCCGTTGAGACGGAGGGGGTGGAAGGGAGGAGGTGGGACGAGAGTTACCCAAACTTTTTTGTTTTCAGGCAGAGCAAGAGCACCCTCTGCAGCTGATTTCTCAGAGAACAGGAGGGCTAGGAACAGGAGGGTGATGTGATGCCTCCGGAGAGGGACTCAGACCTGTTAAGCAGAGGCACATGGAGGCTTCCAGATGTCTCCACTTCCAGAGGGCCTGCAGTTCAGGGGAGGGTGACGATCACTTTGGTTCATCACAATTCTGACCTGGAAAGGCATTTGTACCAACTTCAAGGGCTGAGAGCAGCCCAAGACTGGTCTGCCTTTTCAGGTTTTGGAGTGATTACAAAGATGCGTGTTGGAGCATCCCAAGGTGGGCTCTTCTACACCCAGAGTACCAGGAAATCACAGGGTTGTCTTGGACGTCATGAGACTTCACAGGAATGCAAAATAATGTTTAATTTTTTGATTGGACTCTGGGTGCTTTTTTCACTAACTTGAGCCTTTCTGCCTTATTGCAGAAGTTAGAAGTGTGTTTTCTATCTCAGAAAGTGAAAGCAAAGAACCCTGACTTATGAAGAACACATGATTCTCAAAGCTGCAGCTTCATGGTAACAACCAAAAGCTATTAGGCTGAGGAATGAGGAACACAGCTATTTGTGTCCCTCCACCAGTGCCCATCTTCACTTAGGAATATAGTTTTGTATCCTGCTTGCATTAAAGATTAAATTATTTTGTGTTTAGAAACAAATCAAAAATCCCTCCTCCATTTTTTATCTGACCTTAGACACAGGAATTTCTCTGCTACAGGTTCACAGATCCTCTGCTGATTGTTAATTGAAGAAAATATTGTGAATTTGACAGCCAGGGCCATACTTGATATCTGCAATAGCACAAGGATGTGAGGGAACCTATTGTAACACAAAACCCAGATCACTGCTACTGGCAAGTCATCAAGTCATATCCTGACCACAAAATTATCCACATCCATCACACAAGAATATCCTAGCTCTAATGAGAGAGCTAAGACTTTTTATGATCCTTTTTATGATATGAGTAACCCTTTCTACAACTCTTCCTGACAACAAGGGAGCATAGAGCAGTTAATAAACAGATTAGGGTCTGGTTTATTAATTAATTATCGGTTAAATACAGCTAGAAAAACCTGTTTATTTGAAAGTGGGGGCCAAGGAAGAGAGTTACATCGTTTAATATTTCAATTAAATGGCACTGTAGATATGTATAACACATTGTGATACGAAAGTAGCAGAAGACTCTCTTATTTGTATTTAAAATACCTCACAAGACGGGTCTCCAAGAAGCTGACATTCATCCTCCTGATTCAACTCTTGCTACTAGAGAAGGCTGAGAGGAAAATCTCCTACAGAGCTTAAATCTCCTAAAGAGTTTAAATAACATCTCCTTGGCATGTATATTTATTGAAATGGCTTGGATTTTTCTGTTGAATTACAAGAATTAAAATATTTGGGGTCACTGAGGAAAGAAGAATGGACAAGAAGTAGCTTTTGGCTTGAAGCAGAATTGATATGTTTCTCTATTTTCAACAACGGAAGAGGTAAAATGGCACTTTCAAAACTCCAGATCCTCACTATGAAAGGACCAAAGCCATTTTGACTTTGTTTTCAGAGACACTCATTCAAACACCCAACACCTCCATGATCAGCTACATGTCACTAAAGCATCAAAAAGAATCCATGTTCCTTGCAAGCTAACACCAGCATCTCGATGCACCTGGTGACTTGCGCGAAAGTCCCATGGACATCAACGAGTTCTTTCTTGTAAAAATGTGTATCACCTCAGATCTATTTCTAAGGAGAAAGTAAATTAATGAAATAATAACCAGAAAACCCATTCCTGTGGATTTTTAGAGCTAGAATTAGACCCAGTTTTTCTCTCTCATTGTAATAGACAGTTATAAATAGACAGACTGTCCCCTGTCTCCTTATTCAAAAGCAATATAAACTGAATTTTTCTTAGAGCTGGGACCCATTTAGCTTATTTGGAGATCTGAACCCAGGGACTCCCAGTTTCTAAATTCTGGAATCAGACCTGACTCATGAGTTGGCTGGTCTCACGTCCAAAACTATGAACAACCCTTGCTCCCTCACAGCTGAAAGGATAGGTTGACTTGAAATGGACCAGATTCATTAGGTTCCATTGATTTTCCTCCTGCATATCAGCATACTCAAACTCTGGCATGTGTTCTCTCCCAGCTGCAGAACCTCTGCATCTGAGCATGTACTGAAAGGCCCTTATGACTCCTTTTTCACCTCGCCTCTACACACATTTTCCCTTCATGACAGGTCTTGGAAAGATGGACTATGCTGCCTGCAGCACAGTTGCACTTAAAAGAGACTCCTGTGACACATGGGAGCATCTGCAGAATATGGCAACATCTCTAAATCCTCTTGAGGCCCCCTTCCTGTAGGTGCTCTTGCTGCTCTCCCACAGCAGTCCCCTCAGAAACGCAGAAGTCAGTCCAGGAGTAAGAGAGAAGATGGCTTGGGGGCAATCTCCTGCTTGCTCAGGCAAAAGCACCAGATTGTCTGAAGGGACATAAGGCCTGTTGCTACTGGGAGGGTCAGGAGGCTGCTACCATTTGTGTGCTACGAGAAAGTGCCCTGAGATTTTTTTCAGTGCTGCAGAAAGCCTGGAGCTGTTTTGTTCAAGCCAGGTTCATCAGTGCCCTGCCCATCTCTTGCACACACAGAGAGCTGCTTGTCCCTAGTTAGTTTGCTACACAACTTAACCCTTAAGCGGGTGCTCTGGTCACAACCCCAGGCAAGACAAAGCCTGTCATCCATGGGATGACAGGGATTACAGGGAGCAGCCCAGACAATCCAAGCAGAGAAAAGTGCCCCTCAAACCACAGGGATCTGACTGTTCTTTTGATTTAAATGCTGTGTTCTTTTTGCATAATACCTCATTTTGCATTTCAAAAGCCAAGCCTTAGCCTTTTTTCTTTCAGGTAATTAGCTGGAAAAATGCCAATAGGTCCCAGTGTCTTTTCAAGGCCCAAAAGGAGTTATGATATTCCGGATCCAGCTCTCTGTACCTCCTCATTAACCTTGACCACTGTATAGGGCAAGTTCTCCTCAGCGTGTGCTTTAAATTCCTAATTTGGAGGTCATGCACTGGTGATGCTCTACCCACTATTAGGTGGAGGAGCAGTTTCAAGGAAAGCCATAGAATCCCAATGTCACCATCCTTTAGACAAGGTGAAACAGCAGTCCTGAATGCTCACCCACAACATGTCATCTGCACAGACCAAGCATCCTCCATCTGAGCTTCAGGACTTGCTTTCAAAAAGGCCTGAGATTATGGTACTGCCTGTGTGGCCTCAGAGGCGGCTGCTGGGAGGACAGAAAGCAGCCTAAAATCATGGATGGCCCTGGTTAAACAGTAGCTACATGAGCCTCAGTTGCAATGAAAGGGGATTATAAACTGAAGAGAAATAGAGCCCTTCCAAAGGGAAAACATGACATTCCACCCATCTCTAGGCTGTGCCTTACTGACAAGGATAGTTAGGAATAATTACCTTCGATTTTCAAAAGAAGGGAGAAAAACATGGAGGTTAAGATTCTTGCCCAAGGGCACTTATATTACATAGCGTTTCAAAGATCAGCATTTTAAGTTTGGACTCTAAAGCACTGGTTTCAAAACTGGGATTTGAAAGGGTTTTCAGGCAAATGTATTTAGTAAACCAAAGAATATCACAGCCCAGAAAGCCAGCCCAGGCTTTCTCACTCCTGACAAATAGTACAATTTGGGCCAAGCAGATCTTCTCCAAGACACCTAATGCTGGGCACAACTGAACAACTAGCATAATTTAGTCTCTACTACGAGTACAGGTGATAAAAAGTAAATAAATTCCTTGTTCTATATTTAAGTAATTCTGATAACTTTGAAGCAGTAAGTAGAGCAATTAGATGTGCATTTTACATGCATACTTGCATGTCTGTACTGTTAGAGAAGCTGGTTCCAGGCTAATGCTTGCCAACACTATTGGGCCATCAGTGTTTGAGCAGGATGCAATGGGGCTCAGATTCAGATGATGTGTCTAACTTCTGTACAGGTGATTTCTTTTGTATGTCCACATCCACATAGAAGCACTGCCTGCTCACTGCGGGCCCTGCTGTCCAAGAGCTAATGTGTCTCCTGGTCACCCAAGGCAAGAGACCTCTCTCTCACTCCAAAACCAACATACTTGCTTCAAAATGTTGCCCTAATTTCTTTAATCAAACTGGTGATGCATATGGATATGATTTCTTCACTCTGAAGTTCCTCCTGTCATGGCCACATGCTCCTCATTTTGCATGACATTTTTGCTTGCACAAACAATCCTTTGTACGTGCAAAATCTCGCATTTGTGCTTGCCAGTCAAGTAAGCCATTGTCCGCTCAGCCTTTGTGCCTGCAAAAATTCTAGGGCAAATGCAAAGGCTGAACAGAAGAGCCTGTGGGACTCCCAATTTTCTAACCAGCCAAAGCCAAATGCGTTTCTAATTCACAGTGACTTCATGGCAGTCAGTGCAAACACCCATCCATCCATCCATCCATCCATCCATCCATCCATCCATCCATCCCAGCACAAAGGCTGAAGTCCTGGCCCTCTCCAAGCTGATGGGAGCCCTGCCTCTGATTTCTGAGAGATGCCTGAACTTGCCTANCTTTTCCATGAAACTGTATATACACTTTTGCAAATTATAAGCTGTTTCCCGTCTATGTTCCAGCACTTCGGGCTCAAATTAAAATCTCCTTAAAATTGGACCAGCAGGAGAGGGATGAAGGAGAAGGTGTTTTCTGGAGTTCTTGAGCAAATGGGAGGAATTTAAGGTCTTGTCCTCTGTAATTCCTCCCCTATAAAGGAATGTACTTCACCAGGTTGCCACATACCGAAATAAACTTGGCAGCAGTGAGGGAAGCAATGTTTTCCTTCAGGTTTTTAATGCTTTTGGCTTGGATTGCATTCTCATTGCTTCTTCCTACTGCATTCTCCTGCCTTTCCATCCAGGTGCCACTTAACACACTGGCCATTTTGCTGAAGGGACACAGCAATAAAAGAAACCATTCCACCAGGCTATGATGTTTTCCTTCCCCTTTGCCACTGGCAACCAGCAGACCTCCAGGCACCAGGCACCGGCCAAGGGATAGGTAATGTTTTATATGCCCCTTGCATGGGTTTGCTTGCATACCCATTACAGCCTGGCATGCCTCTACACCCCCTCAAGGGCTGAGAACATCTGGAAGCATTCACAGGCCAAGCACAATCTGGCTCAAGTCCCAGCCTGGAGGGAAAGCAAACCAGGGGGCCCGGGAAATCATCAGAGCAAGGTTCACTGAGGTACACCAAGGACCTGCCTCTGACGTTTCTTCTCCTCTCTCTGCTGTGATAGGAGTGCTATGACATGAAGAGATCCATCTGTCTGCTGACCCCATGCTGTGCCTCTTTGGGATCACCAGGGATACTATCATCCATGCAGTGGATTTCTCTCATGGACTATTTTACTTCTGTCTTCAAGAAGGACTCAGTGTCCTGGTCTCAAGCTCCATATTCAATGATTTCAAGACTTGATCTTTTCCAGCCTTCTGAAACTGGTCTCCTGTTTCCCAGGATCAGATTTTCCAGTGCATCCTGTGTGCCTTGAGAGAAGACTCAGCCCCACTGCCACACGGAAAGGCACTTCAGCTCCCAGGGAAGGGCTGTTCTCCCTAACACTGGTGCTCAGTCATGGCCCATTTTCAGACACCTCTTTCAGCCAGTGGAAATAGTTCAGCACCTGCCAGAGGACAATTCAGGCCATGCACTTCACACACTGACAACAGTGCAGTATCCTGAGGCGCTGGTCTGCCTTTGCTGATGTTGTTTTGGAGAGTGGACACCACTTCCCAAACTGATGCTGCAGCAGTGACTGGAGCATGGAACAGAGGCAGAGAGGTCAGTGCCGGCTGGCTGAGACAGCACAGAGCTCAGCATAATCCACCCTACTTCTCAGGTGGGTTTTCTAGTCTATGGTCAGTTCCACGCTGGCCTGGCTTGATTAATACTGTGCTCCAGATACCTGGTTTAAAAGTTGAAGCTCAATAAAGTGAGGAAGCCAAAGAGAATGGTTTGGTGTAGAAGAAAATATGGACTGGGCTTCACAAGTTTTTCCTGATAATTGTGTTCATAATGAAAGATGATGCCATGCCAGAGGCATGTATGGACCAAATATGTGCATGATTTATAGCCTACGTTCTCCATTCAGATTTTCATCCAACATTACAGAAAGCAGGAAGAGTCTTTCTAGGTGTATCCTTGGAGGAAAATAGTAGAAAAAAAAGTGTATAAAGTTTTGGATTATTTTCTTTGGCTTCTGTTCTGTTCCACATACACATAAAGGCAGAGAGATAAAGACGGGAAATATGTTGGTTTTCTACTTTAATTGAATTAGCAGAGACCCACAAGGCATGCAGCACAACTGTGGTCTGATTCCACCTCAGATTTCTAGGTGAAGTTCACCAGCAGCAGACCATTCCTTCATTTGCAGATGTCTCAGAGTAAAGTATGTATCAGAGGAGTTGCAGCAAAATGCATGTTCTAATCTGGACTAGGGAGAGCAGATGGATTTTGCAGTGCCTGATGCCTACAGCTCATGTTCCCACGGGATGCTGGCCTTGGTAACTCCAAGTCTTGAGCAAGATCCTTGGCTTTTAAACATGATGGGAACAGCAATCTCTGTTTCTTTTAGTCATGGGGGGTCAGGGGTGACTCTGCCAGCTGTTTTTGCTTTTTTCTTTTTTTCTCTTTTCCCCTTGTGCACTCTTTTTTTCATCTGTGTATTTTTCTTTTTTCT
>VYZQ01031014.1:17422-33251 GCA_013400655.1 Mystacornis crossleyi | reverse complement strand
CGGCAGCTCCGCTCCTCCCCAGGCTCCCCCAGGGCTTGTGGCCACTTCCGAGGCAACAGTCGTTCATCATTTCCCTTCTGGGAACCCCTCACGCCTTCCTGTGGCTGTCAAGTGACCTGTCCCAGCTCACAGCAACGGCAACAACTGCCAGCTGTTTGACCTTTGCTAATTTACTCAATTCCCCCCTTGCACACTCTTGTTCACATCTGAATATTGTTCGTTACTCTTTTGACATACCTGCAGCTTAGAAGGCAGAGAGGCTGGTTGCTATCATGAATCCATCCCAGGACAGAACCAAGGAAAGAAGCAGGAAATCTGGTAGGGAGGGCATGGTATACCAAGAATAAGTGGGGTAAAAATTCTCCACCAGGACACAGGTATCCCAGTAGACAAGGACATATATTCATTTCAGACAATATAAATCGGGATTCAGTTGTGGCCTCATGTTTTATGGGGTGAATTTCACGGCAATAGATAAGCTTATATTCTGGGAGACCAAGACAGGTCCATTTATGAGGTCACCACCTGTAGGTACAGAACCAGCAAAAATACCATTTCTCTTCCTGTTTCCTCAGCTCACTTCAGCTTTGCTGCTAAGGGTAAACAACACTGAGAATAAAGAAATTCCTTCATTTTTTCCAACTTCAGCTGAAAGGCTCTCGGATCTGAACTCAGCTAAATAAGCCAATTTTTCCAAAGCTGAATTTTATTAAGGAGAAAAACTACAGAGACCACAGTCATACAGAATGCATGCTGTCACTCCTCTATGCCGTGGTGTGCCTTCAGCTGCAGAACGTAGAGGTGCAGAGCGGATGTGCAGAGCTCACAGGAGGAGCTCTCCTTCCTACTCATCCACACACAATTGCCCTGGAAGGGTACATCTGTCAGCACCGGCCTGCTCTGGGCCCACCTCCATGCTGAAGGCAAAGGAGGCTGTAGCTGCAGGGGGCAATTTCAAGTTACTCAGTCCCTAGCTGCTCTTGGGGCCAAGTTGCTGCTCTGTTCCCCCTGTTAATGATCAGCTCCATGGGATGTGTTGTGCGGGTTCCTTTCCTTTGCACCTCATCACAACCTGATGTCTTAGTCAGTCCCAAATGAGTTAACAGATCTGCCATGTTGTTGTGGCATTTTTCCCCCCATACAAAGCAAAACAGAAAAGCCTGTGTTGAGAGGCCTGTCACAAACAGGTATATTTGTTAGGGTGCTCAGAGAAGGTACTGACAAGGCAGATTTTTGCCTAATGAGGGAAAGAAAGAGAGGGAGAAAAAAAACCCCTGGGGAATCCCCATCCATTATAGTTCCATTATCTTTTCCACTTGAAGAAACAAACAAGGTAACTTTTGGTACAGCATTTCAGATTTTTCTGATCAGGATGGTAAGTGCTGTCTGAAATCAATGCACCCATGGTTTCTCTTTGGTCTTTTGGCAATGCTTCATATGCCAACCTCAAAGACAACCACAGTGGCTATTAAGTGTGCAGTTGAATTTGGTCATGCCCTTCTCCCACTTTCCAAGAGCTCCAGGGTAAAGCCTGGTCTGTGCATACTAGAGAAGGCACTATCTCTAGATGTTCTAGTAGAGGCTGAAGGTGAGAGAGATTTAAGGTCCCTGTTCCAGGTCCCTGATCACACTAGAACTCGGGAAGCCTACCTTTGGCCAGGGCAGGACTGAGTACTGTTATATCTGGCTATGCAAGCTCTGTTAGTGAATGGAGAAATGAGCATCTCCAGAGACCAGTTTATCCAGCCTTTCTTGCTTCATTCCTAAAAGGCAATGAACCCTTTTAGTCTAAAAAATGAAAATAAATCTATTCTTTATTCACTGATCCCAAGTTTTGCTACGCTAAGTATCACATGCTATATACTCTTAATTTTATTTAAAAAAAAAAACAAATAAGCAACAAAACACCAGTGGAGGCATATATTGACTTTATCTTAATCCTAATTTCCCAGAGTGGCAGGACTCCTTTAATACACCTCTGTTTCCATATGGGACAGGAACACAACTTGGACATATCAAGTTCCAACCCACAGGGAGGGTTTATGAGCCAGCCCTAAGAGCCTGAAACACAACTCCAAGATGTGTCTTTGAGAATATTGCCACTGAAAGCTCCTCAACTGAAAATGCTTTGTATAAAAACCTTAACTGGAACAGCCAAAGGAGAAAGCTGGTGTCTGAGTACAGACTGAGGAATCAGCACATTCATTTAAAATTCAGATGCCAGCACAAAGACACATATGGAAATAGGCTCTATCCCTTCTAATATATATGATCATAGGGATCAGGTTCCTTGCAGGACCCAGGCCTCAGACAGACAGGAGATTTAGGCAATGGATGACCTTGAAAATGCTGCAGCATAAATCACCATGGAAATCCAGGAGGGTGGGTCTGTTTTCCCCATATGAATATTTAAAGAACACTCATTTTTTCTAAGTGATAGATGACAAGCAGGTGGCCTGAAAACTGGAAGTACTCTTGCCATTTGTTCTGGGAAATTTCTTCACAGGTTTTGCATTTACTTCTTCATCTACTTATTTATTTATTGGTGGCTTGCCATCTTATTCTCCAAGGCCAGGAATTGGTTTTGGAAACTTTCCTGGAGAACGGCGCTCCTGCTTTGGGATTGCTTTCTAAGCCTGGTTTTGATTTTAAGCAAGCAAGATATGATTTCCCTGCTTTGCTCCAAGCTACCTTGCAGATCACGCTTTGGACCAGACCCTCAGCACTCACTACATGGTTGGGACTGTGCTGATTTCATTAGTGCATGAATACAACCAGATCTGATCAGCCCAAAGGACCCAATGCCTTTTCTTTGACATTGTCAGTAACAGGTGCCCAGAGAAGACTATAAGGGCCAGGCGAGTGGACAGTGATGCCTCCCTGGAGTGTTCTCCCACTCTCCAGTAAGACAGTGGCTCTGTGCTAAAAAGTCCTCTATTTATCCAGTTAGTTTTTGAATCCATGCCAGCTTTTTACCCTTCCTAGCCTCCTGTGTCAAGGAGCTCCTTTGGTTAATTTTGAGGAGTTTATATTTGTCTCCGTGCTTGTTTTTGTTCTTCACGCTTTTCCTGCTTTTACAGATATTTATAAAATCCTCCCTTGGCCACCTTGCTTCCCAGCCGAAGAGTTCTAGTCTGCTTATTTCTCTTACAAAAGCTTTTCCCTGCTTCTGACCCCCCTTGTCAAAGAGGTGTGAGACACAGATATAAAATCCCATCAGTCAGTCCCACCACCTGATGAGTCTGGGGAGTGGGGCAAGGCTGTTCATACCTCTGCTATGGCATATACTGTGTACATACACATCTCTATCCAGCACAAACGTGTCTACAAAGGGCACCTTCCACCGCAGTGGTTTTACAGCACAGATGGGAACTGGAAGGAAAGCAAGTCATAAAGCAGAGGGCAAGATACTTTTCTCAGATAACCTGGTGACTGCAAAGTCCATCTACAGGGTAGAAACAAATGCCTAAGATATATTATCCAGGCATTAATGGAGACATCCACCCAAGCCAGTTCCTGGACCCAAGCACGGGCTTAGGAGCAGGCAGATGAACAGCACTGGGAAAGCACTCTCCACTGGACAAAGTGGTACTGGGACAGGGCCTAGAAAGATACTGGCAGGGAGAAAGAAGTTCACGAGCCTCTGTCTACCGTGGTTTATTTCCTCGCCCTACTCATTAGCATGAATAATAATGAGGTAACACAAGGAGGGGGTGTTGCTGGCAAGGCTGGTGACAGAACTTGAGAGTCTCTAAGGAGGGTGTATGCAATTATCTGAATGAAGTAAGACTGAAGCCAGAGATAACCAGTACAAATAAATGAGCAGAGATGAGATCAGGCTGATGTCATTCACCCCAGGCAAATTTTGGATCTCTCTTCAGGCGGAAGTTTCACTAACCAGCACAGTGGAAATAGGAAATTGAAAACAAGCCTCCAACCCATGAATTTCACCACTGAGTGCTAACACAACTCTCTCCCCAAAGCCAAGGAAGAGGCCAAGTGGGGGAAAAAAGATCAGGTTCCCATTTATCTCAGAACTATCTTCTAGTCCCCAGCAGTGCTTTGACATGGTTGAGTGACTTCCAATGAGTCACTTCCCCTCAGTCTCCCCTTTCAACTTTCCTCTACCTTATGTTAGATGTTGGGCTCATGAAGGTAAGACACAAACCACTCTCCAGTGGTCAAATCTAACAGTCCAGATATTTGCCAAAGCTCCAGCAATTGTGCTAGCAATTTTTTGGAAGTTTTAAGCACCACTTGACAGCAACAGGAGTTGGAGAAACTCAACAAGTTTTTAAGGCAAAGCCAGAAAAGAAAATTGAGCTACTGCCTTTTTTTTTCTTTTTTTTCTTTTTTTTCTTTTTTTTCTTTTTTTTTTTTTTTTTTCCCCCCCAGTGGAAGCATATGTATAGAGAGCAGAGCTGCTGACTGGTCTCCCAGTGACTGACATGCGATCTCTTGGTGAAGCCATTGGCCATGGATGCATAAGGGAGCATTCTTGTGCATCGTTTCCTTTGTTTATCTCACCAGCTGTATTTATAGATTTGCAGAATGCTCCGTACAGTTTGCAAATGACTGCCTCATACAGCTCGCTCCATCTTCAAGATTTTTATGATGTGGAGCCAATCCAGTGTCTAGACCAATAATGACAGCTCAAATCTCAGCCAAGCCTTTTCTTAATTGTCCACAGGGCTGGCAAGGAAATACAAACATTCGTACAAACAGTGACATTACTAAAAAGACTTTGACCAGCTGGCATCTTTCCCTGCCAGTCCTGAGGCAGCTTCCTACTGTATATTTCCTAGAGCTCAATCCAGTCTGATCTTAAAATAGCTCAAATGATGGTGGTTCCCTGAAAAAGAAAAAATGTAATGGCCAGAGATTTGCCTTCTGATTCTGTCTATTGGGGTAAAACTTGGTTACTTCTTAACTCAGCTGATGGCCTCTCGGCTTTTTTGACACAGTGTGACACGGACAGGGTTTTGGGATGTTTGTTGGGAAGGCTTCACTCTTCCACATCCTTCTTCCACGTTGATGGGGCTACATCTCACATGTTGGAGCTCCAGAGCTGTAGGGTGTTCCCGTGTCAGCTGCAAAGTGCCCCTGGTCCCATTTAGGATTTAGAGGTTCAACCATGGTGCAAAAATATTGTTCCATCAGATGGCAGCTTGTATGGGAGGAGGTTTGGCTGTCCCACCATGGCATATGTCTATGCAATTCTTTTCTTAAGGATTCGGTATGCTGTTCTTCTGGACCCTCAGCATCTCCTGAAGAAGGTTATGTCCTTTGTTTGCAGCACAGATTTCTGTCACTTCTTTCCCCAGACAGCTATCCTTCAATTTGGTGATCTTCTCATACTTCCACAGTTTCTCCGGCTCACTTCCAGATTTTTTGTCTGTTCTCCCACTTCGGCTACGTACCGTTGCCAAAAGCATGTCCAAGGCCAAGTGTTGTGGTACAGGTGTGACTGTACCATCAGTCCTGACAAATCCTTCCTTAAACTTCTCAGAGACTGAGATCCCCGCAAAGATTGTCATGAAACCCTGAGACCATATGGTCTTGTGCCTTTGCATTCATCTCTCTATATCCACCTATTTTTGTCTTGCAGGAGACTGTAAATTGGCTGGCTTACTCTTAATTTTGCGGCTTAAATAGCAACAGGCAAAAGGAGAGAGGAGTGGGGAAGAGAACGAGTCTGGTCCCTCAGTGTTCCCTCCACATCAATGAACGTTAATAAGACAAAAACACAAACTGCCCATGTCTCTTGCACTTACAGGGAGGACCCCACCTCACCAGCCCAGACGTTGGGTACCCCATCCCAGCAGGGTCTAAGCTTCAAATGAAGTCCAAGTCAAGCTATACTTTGTGGCATTAAATGACAGTTAAGTACTGGGCAGGCTTTATGAAAACTCCACGCAGAGAAGGAAGTTTCACCACAGCAACATTATCAGAGATCGCTGACTCAGCTGCTGCAGCACCTCATTTTCAATTTCACAAAAGCTGCAGGATCCAGACTCTAATGTTGGGGGGCCAGGGGCTTCAGGATTTTGGTTGGGGCCTATGTCCCCTTGCAAATTACCCATTGAAGACACAAGCAAAGCTGTGGGCTGTCATGTAATATGAAGCATTTTGCTGCAGATGGGTTGGGGTTTTAAAACAATATGATACCATGCAATGAGCAGTTGGGAAACAGAGTTAGAGATAGTGCCACTCCAAGCCTTGCCCACTAGGAGACAGCGGCAGTGCCAAGAATTAAACCCATGGCTCCCAAGACCCAGACTAGCGGCTGAGCCACAGAATCATTCCTCTCCCCTTCCTGCAATTGCCCCAGCTGAGGGCCTGCAAGTTCCGTGCCACACCAGAACCCCACAGGCAGAGTAGACCTCCAAAACATCCCTGCCAGAAAGACTGAAGCAATGCTGGGGCTTGTCCCTGTGGCAAAGAAAGTGCTCTCACTGCCACCCAAGACAATCTTTCTGTGCCATGCTTGCTAGCAGAGCCCAAGGAAGCTGCAGTTGCTTCAGCCTTCCAAGTATCAGCTTTCTTTCTCAGATACTAGAAACCCAGGGAGTCCAGTTTCCTTCATTCTGTACAAAGATTCTTCCTGCACCACTAAAAAACGCAACCATCCCATTCCATCTGTGCAGGGAGAGAAGCAGCATCCCATCCCATCCATTGACAACCACCAGGTTGTCAGTGTCAGACTACGGGAGGTGCAATGGGAAGTTGAAGTGCATGGTACCCTGGACAGGAAAGCATCAAGATGGGCAAGTCCATCAAAAAGGCCTTCCACCAGCAGTCACCATGTGTTCTCTTTGGTTACCAACAGCCCCACTGAAGCACTCAGGTGCAATGGCAAGCATTCATTCTGCAGCCGAACTCAAGTGGAGATGGATTTCACATGTACACCAGTGAGCACTGTCCAGTGTGCTCCAAGTCATTCAGGAACCTCACAGGAGTAAAAAAATAAAAAACACATACCACCACATCTAAATGAATGTTGCCCAGGAAGACTGTTTCCAGATATTTCTGATCTCCTGACCTTGAGTTTGCAAGCAGAGCACTCTATTCACTTCATTTTTATTTGGTGTATTATCAGCAGAATTCCTTCATGTCTCTATTACTCAAAGGATTGTGTCAGCTCTTCTAACCACATCTTTGCGCTAGGAATGTGTGTTCAGCTGGACATTCACCATAAACCCTGTCTTTTGCATAGTCACCATCTTTGGGAGAAAGCTTTTCCTTTTTTTTCCAATTTGCCTTTCCTTTTTGTTCAGAGATAATATAGGCATTGATACGTGCATGTAGCCCTGTTAAAACCCACTTCCATGCACAACCAACTATCACTGTTCAGCTGGTTATTAGCAGCAAAGGGACTGAGCCAGATGGACACATCACTGCACACTTGTGGTAATGACAACATTGCCCTGGCACACAAATGATAGGGTTTCTAATGTCCTCTGCTTCATCATTCCCTAGAAGTCTAGGTCTTCCAGATGGGAACACAGTGCTTTAGGCTGCTTGGAGCACTGGTACCATAGAAAGAAAATAGACGTGTGTCTAGGTGGTTGGAGACTTGCCAAGCCAACAAAAATAGCTGAGCAATACCGCAGCTTAAGCCAAGAATGGATAACTCCTAAATTTTTAAGAAACTCTTGTATTCCCTGCCGGGTGTTCAGGGACCAGGTAAATGTGCTTAATGTTGCAATTTTACCAGTGTATCCTACCAGACCTAGCATGGGTCTGCATTGCTCCCAAATCAAACACTCCCAGGATGGCAGGTCCTCCTGTGACCTGGATACTGGGACCAGCATCCAACTTTTGGGTTGTCTGTTAACCTTAAACAATCTAAACAGAGAAAGTGAGCATGAGATACAGCCTCCTCTCTCATTTGACAGTGCTCTTTATCTTGGGTGAAAACATCAAGGCTCCCCAACTCCATAAATCCTTTCTGCTTGTAAGGATGCATTAAGCCAATCATAAACTGCTCTAGGCACTGATCCCACACAAAAATTCTCACATTTGGAGCATGACATCAATTTGGCCCATTGGTCACATGAATTCCCAGGCCCGCATTTCTCCTCTCACTTTCGTTTCTTGGGTTGCTGCTTACAGAAAAATCCACATTGCCCCCATTCCTCAAAGACTGCAGATGAAACAAGAACAAGGACTGGAGTGTTTCTTCCCCAAGGCTTGAGGCAGCCCCAGAAGCATGATATAGAATGGACAAGTTTGTTCAAATGGGAGGAAAGAAAGAAAGATCACAATTGCTTTGGGACAAACCTGGCATAGCTGTTCTTTGTTTGACACCCAGTGCCCAGCCTATCCAGCCTAGGCAGGACTTTCCTGCAGGAATGTTTCCTTGTCTGTCTGCCAACACCACAGGCTGCAGTCATAGATCATGGGTCACCTGCTTCTTGGGACACGAGACTGAGGTTTAGCAGGTGCATTCCTCACACTGGGCCACAGACCATTTCGAGGAATGTTAATAAAACCCATTTCCACTTGTAAACTGTGGATTATATTTCTTTTCAGACCTTCTATGTCTAGTAGATTTGCTGCTCCTCCTAAGACAAGAGACACATGAACCCCACCACTTCTGATCTGCCCAGTCAGAGTCACAAGGTAGCTTTTAACTCACAGTTTGGTAGGAAGGACATGTTGCTGAAAATGTCAAAGAAAATTTGAACTCAAAACCCTGGACCTGTAGAAAAATGCTTGATTTGCTTTGGTATCTTGTTCCACCTGGAAACAGCAAATTACAAACTAGACAAAAAGAACAGTGTCAGTTCTACTCTGTGTATCCTGTTGGAAAAATATAACCCACAGATCTCCAACAAGTGCACCTCCATCTAAAGTAGCAGTGCTGTAGACTGTGAGTAGCTCTGAATCAACCAGAGCTCTTAAAGAAATGCTCTGGTAAAAGCAGCAAACTGGGACAGTCATTCCTATAGCTAACAGCAGGAAATTAAATTTGACACCTCTGTGGATATAAAATGCAAATTTAAAAAACTGTACACTTTTGGAATAATTTCATTGGAACTGCAGCAAATTTTCCATCCTTTAAAGTCTTCAGAGCAAGACTAAACCCATATTCAGATGACCTACTCTAGATGCTTCATTTAGTCATTGCACATGCTATGCACTAAAGGAAAAAAAAAATAAAAAAAGGCAAGAAGTTCTGGTTGTCGTCTCTCCAGGGCTATAAGATCATTGGATACCTATGCAGTCAGGGAAGAGAGGTAGTCATGACATGAAGTCAGTTTCCTGGAATTGCTGGCCTGCATTTTGTTGTGGCAGCCTTTCTCCATGACAGGTTTTGGCTTTACCTCAAACCGGTGAATTCAACAATTTAATCACCAGAGAAATTTCTACAGGGTTTGGTTTATCTGCCACGTGTCAGGATTTATCTTCATAATTGTCTTTTCCTTACTGTGCAGGGACCACCACTCAAATAGCCTTTGGGAAGAACCAAGGTTCTTGGAAAGAACTAGAGATTTTCAACTAGATGAATGACAATCAGCTAAGAGTTTGTTAGGGGACTTTCTGCTTTGGGGTTTTTGTTAGCTAGGACAGAGTAAAGGAGAAAACCAGAACAGTCACCTCCCCCTTTTGTGGGATGAACATATCCAACAGCTCTCTAATCTGTCCCCACTGGTGACCATCTCTCTATGCATGAACACCATAACAGGAATAACCCAATCACCGTTTGTATTCAGCAAAGAAGGGGTTAAGCAGGGCCAAGAGCACCTTGTAAACAGAGTGAAAGTGTACCCTTTGCTTATAAATCATGAGTTCAGCCCCAGAACACGCCTTTAATCCTGTAATTACATTCAGAACTCGCTGTTTCAGTCAAGGAAATACTAGCTCCTCTCCAAATGGCATTGGGGCTGACCTTAAATGATATGTTAGCTCCCCGAAATGGCCGCAGAGCTCCAGTGCTTCCAGCATCCCATTCCTGGTCAGTGGAACAGGGAGGAGGACGTGCCCGGCTGTGTCACCCTGGGTTCTGTGAGGCTCCCCTGTGGGGCCCTGCCTCCCACCAGCAGTTCCCTGAAAGAGGAAAGCTGCCCGCAGGTATCAGGCTGGCTTTGCCCTTGTGGCTGACAGGAGACCAGATCCTCAGCAGCTTGGGAGCACTCAGGACCTCAGCCATGGGCAGTGGCACAGGCATTACTGGTGGAACATGGTGTGCCTTCTTGCTGCTCTGCTCCTTTTGTGGGCACAGCCTATCACCACCATCCCTTGGGAACAAGCAGTGGTCAGGAGCAGTTTGAGGGCAACAAGGCAGCTCCCTTTCTGATCCCAGCTCTGCTTCAGCACCAGCCTCTCCCTAGAGGCAGACTGATGTCTCTCTCTGGTCACTGCGTGGCTGCGAGAGGGAACACAGCTCTCCAAACCACTCTCGGGATGGTCCCCTGTCAGAGTCCTGCCTGTGCCACTCAGCTCTTACTCACAGACTAAAGGCTGGGAACTTCAAGACTTTTCCACTACAACAGAAAGATGAGGTGGTCGTCTGCCCTTGGGTAACTCTATAACAGCAACTCGTGTAGACAAGGTTTTCATTTATTCCCAAATCACCTACAGTATATTCTTTTGGTGAGCCCCAGGATTATTTTCATCCCTATTTGCCTCCTCTCCATTTCTGTTTCCAGCAGAAAACGTGCATCAACAGCTTAACACATGTGCTTGGGCAAGTTTTTCAGGCCTGATCATAAACCTTCCACAGGTATGTTTTCCTCCAGTAATTTCAGAGTTTCTGCAGGTAGATCAGCGAGAAAAGAAAAATTATAAAAAAGGGGAACCATAGTGGCAGTATAGCACCTGGCTCCCAGCTGCTCTGCCCTGAGATATTTATGTGAGCTAAAACTTGCTGAATGTTTATCAGAGCTTTCAGTTTCTACTGGGAAATGGATTTTCTTCTTTCTAGACCCATTAGTCTTAGGACATAAGAATGTGCTGTTTCTGAGGCATCTCAACTGGACAAACGAAACACAGACTTAATATTTCAAAAGAACAGCTGGCAAGATCCTACAATGAGCAGATGTTCTGCCAGCACCTCCTGAATTGCTGGAGTTCTTAAAGTTGTAAACAGGGTTATCACATTGCAAAGAACTCCAAGATCTCGCTGGATTGGATCCGTTTTCCATCCCCTTCATGGGAATGATCCAGAAGCTGGATGATTCATCAGCGGCGACTGGCCAGAGTACACAGCAGCAGCACTTGTCCTGAGTTTTTATGGGAGTACTTGTGTTAGTAGCAGAGTATTGTCCTCTCTGCAGAAACACTGATGTGTCACCTTGCAGCTGCCTCACTGCTGTCCTTACTGAATCTTCACTTGGAAGATCTTGCCTTCCCCCTAAATTTGCTTTGCCCAGCATCTCAAGAGCAGGAAATACCAAAGGCTGGACCAGCAGGTCATAGTCTGTTAGTGGCGCATTAAACAGTAGAGTCTCAAATGTCAAATGAAAACATACACCCATGGTTCCCCTTTAAATTGTGTATCCTTCACACTGGGCAAGAAATTCAAATATTCACACCCCTCTCCCTAAAAACCTACATCTGCAGGGATGATGTGGTGACCTGACCATCTTGTCTGAGGTCAGATGAGATGCAGAGACTACCACTGTCTTATCCGGGGTCTGTAGGTAAGTGTGTGTTTCATTGTTTGTACCTGCAGGGAAACCACAACAGCCTGTCAGCCCAGATGGAAAAGCAAGCTCCTTGGCTATTCTGCTTTGGAACTATTAAGGACAGTAAGTAAGGGCAGAGGGTAATACTGGTTGGTGTAGTCCTGGAGAACTGGCTGTTGAAGTCATACTTGGTTTTCAAATCTGCTGTTGAAAACCCTTCTTGCAGTTGAGCCAGTTCATATCAATTTCTTGACTCCTAACCTCTAACTCAGAGACTAGGAATTCACTCTCTTCCTCTTAGAAAGCCTGAGCATAGTAGTTCTGCAAGGATCCTGAATTTCTAACTGTGTGATAATCGTACACGTTTGCTTACAGTCAAGTCATTTCTTGTTTGAAAATTCTCCTTCAGCTTTTACAACTTATTTCCCCAAATACACTTTTAAAAATTTTCTCTCTTCTCCATTGCAAAATGTTAGCATCCAGACTAGATGTGTGCCATTCCAGCAACACATGGCTGATAGCTTTTAAGGCTTGGCTCCCTCTCTGGGGGAAGACAGTCTAGAGCTGACCTGTCACCCAGTGCCAAGGAGGGATTGCAGCTAAGAAGCATTTCTCAGAGTTATATCCCGACTTTTACAGGCCACAAATAATCGATCTTGCCCAAAGTACGGGAGAAATCTTCCAGCTTATGCATGGGATACATGCCACTGAATTTTATTGTTTCTCTGTAATTTCTTCTAAGCCCATATATTCCTGGTGACAGCAAGGCAGATTCATTCAATTTAGAACAGTGAAGGGAAGAAAGAACAACCTCTTCTTTATTTGAGGGTCTCCATCCTGTTACTGCTGCCACTACAGAATGCATTTGAACAGGTTAAACTGGCCTCCATTAGCACCCTGTGCTGCTGAGATAACAGCACAGCACCATATCAATTTAGATTCTCAAACTTTGGCTGCCGTGGGAAGGCAGGACCACTGTAGGACTGATTGATGTGACCAGATGGATGCGGTGTGGTTGAATTCGCCTTCAGAAATCACAGCTTTTCCACAAGACCTCTTCCTCTCCCCTCTAGGTCTGCAGTGAGATTTTAGCAGCACAGATAACTCAAGGACGAGAGGAAGTGGACCTCACATTGTGGGTTTTTCCTGCCATGCAATTTGGGGAAGGCTGAACCGATGAAAAGTAGAGCTCAGACTCCATGCACTGACAGGAGCGGAAAATTGGCTACAGAGCAAGAACTGTTGGATAATTCTCAATGGAATTCTTTCTAAGCAGGAAGGAAGTTGCTTATGGAATACCACAAGGATTAGCACTGGGCCTGCATAGCTTTTAATTATTTATATTGTATAAATTAGAGCTGGGGAGCAGTTGGAGCAGAAAAAACTCCTTACCTGGCAAGCCAACTCTTCTTCCTCCAAACCAAGCATTTGCTCTGTTTCATGCCTACTCTCCCCTTTCTTTCTCCCTTTCAGACCTCTACTCTCCATCATTACCCAACCTTTATTTTTCCTCCTTTTTACCTTCTTTCAGTCCAAGATTGTATAACATGATGCTATGCTCCAATATGGTCTGTAGATATTGCAACTGCCCCAGCTTGTGAACTCAAAAGGAGGCACAGTCAAGGCTGTGCTGGCGTTTTGACTTTTAACCTGTTCATTGCCAATCATTAGTGATATGCAATTAATTAGAACCTTGCTACAGTAGGTCACTGTGACCTCCTATAATGGGAGAGTTTCTGCCCTCAAAATCCAAGAAGCCAGGTCTAGGCAGGAACTTCACATTGCAGCTGATCTCTCTGTCCCAAGTGAATGACAAAGTTCAGCAGGAGTTTTACTGACTTGTGGCCTGGACAGCCTAAAGGGCTATGCCCACCCACTCCAGTGGGCATGGAACTGGAAGGGTATCTGGGGTCTTCTATATTTGATGCCCAATCTACCAATGACCAACATCTTGGATGAGTGGGGAATCCAGGCTAAGTGGGACCAGACCCAGGAAGCAGGTCATTTTCAGACTTGCTATGCAAGGAATTTCTGGTGCAGTGACACCTGGGAGGTGATGGAAGACAAGCTCACTTTATGCCACCATTTTTCAAAAAAAACCCATTTTTTAATTTTTTTTAAGAGCTGAACTAAAACACATAAGAAAAAGATTCACAGCCTCAATATACGGGCATATGAACTGCTTTCTTCAGATAAGACTAAAGAAATAAATTTTCAGCCTGGGAGTAACTCCATCAGCTCCTACACACTCACACCAAGTCTGAATCTGATTCACAGAACAGAAGAAAATAAACAAATTAACTCCAAAACGGTCAAACAGCCAAAGAAAGTGAGAGGAGTGGAATGGGAAACCCAGTCAGTGGATTCCCTCATGTCTTGAACTTCTCATAGGCCTGAACCCTGCACCCACACCCTAAGCACAGACATTTTTCATTACAACAGAGGTATTTCAAAGCATTGGGAACTCTGGCAGTTGAGCCTAATTCTGCCCATACAGCCCCCACCAGGAGCCAAAGGGGATCAGCTTCACTGCTAAGGCGGCTAACTAGGATCAAATGAGGACTGACGTTTGGGATTGCTTGTCCCTATGCTCTACAGCCACTCATCCAGCAGCAAGGCAGGTAGAAAGTCATGGGGTGCAAATGGATGTTCCCTTCAGATTGACCTTTCCTGAGAAAAGCAAATTCATTGAGGCAAAAGCTTTTCTGACCCCAGTACATTCTCATCCAATGAAATATTGGCACTTCCACTCACAGGAATGAAGATTTCCATTCAAAACCAATGTGATATCCTTTCTCTGACAAAAGCCAAAACTTAATGCCTCAGAGGAAAGCAATAAACAGCCACAACACACCGGGCCAATTCTGTGTGGCCAAAAGGAGCAAAGGATTGGGCTAATTCCATCCTGGCTTCCAGGAGGATCTGCCTGCTGATGCCTGAGATCTCGTTCCTTCCCTCTCTTCTTGCATGACAACAAGCACATCTGCACCTGCACTTCACTGTGTTGCAAGCCACCACATTTCTGAAATTTCTGGTGTCTGCTCTCCATCCTGCATGCAGTGCAAGCACATCCTCTGCTGCCATGACCAGCTGCACCAGCCAAACCCCTCTGTAATCACCAAGGTGGGAAACAGAGCATACCATGTGTCTATGTGGACACAGAGTAAACAAAAATCTTCATGGCTTCGCTCTACTTGGACAACAACCACATCACCTCCAGGCCCACAGGAGGGTTGTACAGTCGTCTCAGAGGGTGATGCTCACTTTGTGCCATGCAGTCACAGGCCACAGCCAGGACTTACCTGTTTTTGTCTGTCACCTCCTGTTATCAGAACTTCCTAAGAAATATAACTGGTGTGATGCATCTCTGCTCTGCCATGTGTAATTTTTAACCCAGCTGGTTTCTTTCAACCAGCTTCCATATCGCATAGCTTGGGATAGCTAAACACCGATATTTGGGATTGTGTGTCTAAAACTGAATCCTACTCCTATAAGAGAAATGTGGTTAGCCACCAGAGCATCTACATGAGACACCACGTGCCCTGTGAAGGGCCTCAGCCATGGGACAAGTTTCAGCAAGAACCTTCTGAGAAAGCAAAGTGAGCCAGATGTGAGACAGAGCTCTGCAGGCACTTTGGTACCCATCATCCTGCCCTGCCCCCTTCCAACACAGAGCAGAGCAACCTCTTAGAAGGAAGAAGGATGAGGCAGAGCACCAGAAGCCGCAGTTGCACCAAAGCGTATCCAAACAGCATGAAAAAAAGAGCCGTGCATGGGAAGACACTCAACCTACCCTCCAGTGGCTCAGCCCCAGGGCTATGTAGAGAAGGACAGAAAGCCTCCTTACAGTGAAGTCAAGCTGCAGTGGAAAAGCTTTCGCTAAGAAAGGAAAAATCTTTCGCATGGAGGCTTAATTACAAGCATGATGCATCCTTTCTGGGGAATGCTGAAGAGGGCAAAGTGTTTCCATTGAAACAATAACAAAAAGGGAAAGTTTCCATGACCCTGTTCTCAGGATAAACAGAGGAATGGGTGGCAAGGGCTCATAGTCCATTGTTTGCCAACAACTTTGCTTTGTATTTCTGAAGCCAACGAATCAAGAACCCAGAGGGCTGCCAGACTGCCTGCAAACCCCACCTTCTCATCCCTCCTACTTTACAAAGTGCCTTTTTTTTTAACATTATTCCCTAAATGAA
>VYZQ01031014.1:301-17332 GCA_013400655.1 Mystacornis crossleyi | reverse complement strand
TCTCAGAGGGTGATGCTCACTTTGTGCCATGCAGTCACAGGCCACAGCCAGGACTTACCTGTTTTTGTCTGTCACCTCCTGTTATCAGAACTTCCTAAGAAATATAACTGGTGTGATGCATCTCTGCTCTGCCATGTGTAATTTTTAACCCAGCTGGTTTCTTTCAACCAGCTTCCATATCGCATAGCTTGGGATAGCTAAACACCGATATTTGGGATTGTGTGTCTAAAACTGAATCCTACTCCTATAAGAGAAATGTGGTTAGCCACCAGAGCATCTACATGAGACACCACGTGCCCTGTGAAGGGCCTCAGCCATGGGACAAGTTTCAGCAAGAACCTTCTGAGAAAGCAAAGTGAGCCAGATGTGAGACAGAGCTCTGCAGGCACTTTGGTACCCATCATCCTGCCCTGCCCCCTTCCAACACAGAGCAGAGCAACCTCTTAGAAGGAAGAAGGATGAGGCAGAGCACCAGAAGCCGCAGTTGCACCAAAGCGTATCCAAACAGCATGAAAAAAAGAGCCGTGCATGGGAAGACACTCAACCTACCCTCCAGTGGCTCAGCCCCAGGGCTATGTAGAGAAGGACAGAAAGCCTCCTTACAGTGAAGTCAAGCTGCAGTGGAAAAGCTTTCGCTAAGAAAGGAAAAATCTTTCGCATGGAGGCTTAATTACAAGCATGATGCATCCTTTCTGGGGAATGCTGAAGAGGGCAAAGTGTTTCCATTGAAACAATAACAAAAAGGGAAAGTTTCCATGACCCTGTTCTCAGGATAAACAGAGGAATGGGTGGCAAGGGCTCATAGTCCATTGTTTGCCAACAACTTTGCTTTGTATTTCTGAAGCCAACGAATCAAGAACCCAGAGGGCTGCCAGACTGCCTGCAAACCCCACCTTCTCATCCCTCCTACTTTACAAAGTGCCTTTTTTTTTAACATTATTCCCTAAATGAACAGCCTTATGCAATCTCACTCTCTCCATCTGCCCCTATCCTTAGCAGCTCTGAAACCCATAGGCCCTTTCCACTGAGTTTGCTCAAAGGGATGAGATCCCAAAGATAGGAAACTACTGTCAGACTTGTAAAAAGGATTTAGAGAGAGGATACAGTCTCTCTTAGGGATCTGGGTGTATTAGGGATCTCACAGTAGGGTGAGAAATGAACTCAGCCATATCAATCCACATGCAGGTGCACCATCACTTACTACACTACATTTTGCCTCTAAGGCTGAGCTGCCCAAGGGTCACAGCCTTGATCGAGGATTAGCAAGAGCTAACATGCACCAAGCCAAAGTCAAACCACACCTCCCATGGCGTCTGAGGTGCTGCACCAGACATTGTTGGGTGTGGAGATGCCTCTGGACTACTCATGGGAACACAAGAAAGCAAGAAAGCTCAGATGGAGTAAAACAGCTAACAGAACCTCACCAGCAGCCACAGGCAGAATATAAAATCGGTGCCAAAGAAGTCACAGCCTGCGAGACTTCATCTTGGGCATCCCAACTTCTCTGCTAGGGCTGTCACTGTGTTCCCCACACGGGATAGAAAGGGACCTATGCCTCCTTACAAAGAGCGTGGCAGAAGCTGGTAGATGCATTTGGGTGGCCTCACTCTTTGAGAGGAGATCATCTGCAGCAGAGCAGAATCAAAGGCATTACAAATCTTTGTATGGGCGCTATCCTCTGAGGTGTCTCTGGTACAAGTCCCCGGAGAAGAGAAATAAGGACACTCCACTGAGTTTCTGACCTGGCCCCTAGGAGACAGTTCATAGAAATGTTCCTCACAGCCTGGTTTAATGCTCTTGTACCTCGGGGCTGTGTCTGGTGGTCTCCATCTCTCTGATGGTATGACAGTTCCCCTCCCTTCCCAGAAGGAAGATACGATTATGCAATGTTTCCGTCATCACAGAAGGGGAAAATGAGAAGCTGCCCCATGGATCTGTGGCATGGCTGCACTCAGAGCCACTCGGCCAGAGGTCTTACACTGTTAGCAACGACTGCTTGCCAGCCCCTCCATACCTCATTTTTCCAGCAGAGCCCTCTGAATCCTATTGCTCCTGCAGCTGCAATGCTCAGATCTCAGCAACACTGGGATTGACACCAGTAGATTTGTTGCAGCCTCCCTCATTTTGCAAGACTGTTTCAGGCACTCTTATTTCCCTGGGGGACATTACTGATGTGCCCAAACAGAGTCACCAGCAGAGACCAAGTTTCTCAGGCTGCCACCCCCTTTTGCAGCAGCAAGAAACCAGATGAACAAGCCTTGGCGTCAGGGAAGGGGCTGAGCCCATCGGCTGTCCCACACTACCATGGGAGTGCAGAGCTGAGCAACCCCGCCCTTTTCTCAGCACCAGCTGAGGAATGGGTGCTGTGGGCATGAAGCATCTCTGTGCTTCAGAGAAGCCAACTTCCGGACAAAGGGTACCCCCAGTTGGATGGCATCCCAAAGTTTTCCCCACTCCTGCCTCTTTTCCAGCCAGACTCCATCTCCCTAGCTGTCACTTTGTCATGCATCTTCTCATTCCCAGCTGTGCTGAGGCTCCTCCATCCACAGGCAGTGGAGCTCACCACAAATTGCTGACTCCCCGTGTCTTCAGAAATATGCCCCATCACTGGGGGGTGGGCAAGAAGGCGTCTTTAGCTCTGTGCCAAACACACACACCCTCCAACTCTGATTGTTTTCTCTGCAAGGCTGCGACGGCTCCAAGAAAAGCTATCTGAACCCACAGAGCAGCTACTGGCTCAGACAACACAGCTTCAGGGCCCTAAGCCCAGCTGTGGCTCTGTGCCCCAGCCCCTGCACTCACACACATTTTCCACTTCACACAGATGCTGCTCAGCTAACCAGAGGCCAGGCTGCAGAAGTCAGCAAACCTCCAAAGGGGAAGCCAGGAAGGAAGAAGGCGGCTCTGGGGCAGGCAGCCTCACTGGCCTGAGCATCCCTCTCAGCAAGGAGCAGCACTGCCTGCCAAGGTGCCTGCACAGGAGGCACCTCTCACTATCTTCCTGATGGTGTAAATTCAAGAATAAACCTCTATCTGCAGCCACTTTACCTCCCCACTCTTGCTGCAGAGCAATTTTCAATCACCCACAGTATTTACTTCTCCTTCTCTTTCCCCAGGAGAACTCTGCTGAAACCTGGCTGAAACCCATCAGCGGTTTCCTGGAACTGCAGGTACCTGTTGGCCTGTCTAAGATGGAGAAGTCCATTTTTTGCTCCTCTTTCACCAAAGAACTGTGTAAAGATTCAGAGTGTGGAGCTTTGCTTCCCTCCTGTCGCCTCAAAAAATGGCACTGGATTTGAGGCTGAGGGCAGAGGCTTCAGCTGGGATGCTTGGAAAGACAAAATAACCAATAACCTTCAGGTACTGTCATGGAGAAACACTGTCCACACTGTTGTTCCAGAGGTTACCTGGGAAGATCTGTCATGGTTATCCTACTTCACAGCATCAGTGACTCCAGATTCTCTTCCTTCCAAGGAAGGGCCAGGTAAAACATCTTGCCTGTAAGTCTGACACTGCTAGGAGAGCTCTCAACAGATGTATGTTTTTAATGTGCTCACAGCCTCCTTCAAAATAGATAAAATGCAAAATCTGATGTGTCCCCCAAAACCACTGAAACCTTTCATATGCACGTATTGCTGCCAAGTCCAGTCCAGGGTAGTCAAGACTGGTGTTAAGCAGCCCTTTACCAGTTGGATTCACACCTCAGCTTTTCCGACCTGCATGGTTGTATCTTTCACAGTTGTTCGTGCTCCAGCATGGCCATTGCTCAGAGCTAAATCAGCAAAACCTGGATTTCTCCAGGCAAGTACCTAACAACTTGGGCTCTACGCTGAGACTTGAGAAGTGAGTGTGCAGTGACCACCTGAATCACTCTTCTTTGTGTGACCAAGGTCACATTTGAACTTAAACTCCCAAATAAATCGTCCCTTGCAGCTTCTTTTGGTTTATGCTCTACACAAGATGGGCTTCTTGGTGCCTCCCAGTGTACAGAAGTACACCCAGTGTACTTGGTGCCTCCTTAAGTACAGAAGTGCCATGAAAACAGGGTTCAGTCTGGTGCAAGGGGAAGATTTCTTTTGCTGGAGTTGTCTGAGTGAACTACTTCAAATACAGGAGAGGCTGTGAATGCCCCCGAAACCTCCGTGTCATTTACCATGTGCCTCCCCCTCCACTCCAGTGAGTGGAAAGCATCCAAGTTTGCAGGTGCTTGAAGCTGACTGGGTAAACATACAAGATACCTTTAAAAAAAAAACAACTAAGCAAATAAAATTTTGAAACATGATGTCATTTAGCCAGCACAGTCATAGTCTCAGTGTAAGCTCCACCAAAGGGCAACCAAGAATCCAGGAAGGAAAGCAGAGCTTGATCTCATCTGCAATTTCACAGAGCCTCTGACATTAACAGGAAAAATGAAATCCCCAGACAGGCAAGAGGTGAAAGTCCTGCATTGTTTTGTCCTGTATTTGCTGAAGCCTCTAAAGCAGGACAGAAAAAACCCCACCATTTTGAGTCCTGACGGCAGACTTTTTTACAAGAGGATGTTTTTTTCTTTATTGGGCTGAGCACTAGCAATGGGAAACACAGTTCATGTTGATCTTTACCAGGAAGGCCATGGAATGAGTGCTTGGCTGGCTGGAGGGCTGACACAGATCATAAAGGTGAACACAGGAACCCCTGTGCCTCGCACTGAGATATGAAGCAGGAGAGTTCTGTTCACCTGGGGCTGCCATCAAGCCATGATTCCCAATTCCCTCTTCACACATCCTCTCCTTGCTCAGATGAGTGAGCAATTGTATGTTCGGTTACCATAACTCAGCTCTCAGAAATTACATGAGCTACCTGTGCTATCCAGGACCTAGCCTGGTAAACAAGGAGTAAAGAAGCATGAAACCCAGGTTTCTGCCCTGTTCTCACTTGGGCAGATAACTCACCTTGGTGCCCCCACCTAAGAAGTGCAGATAATCTGCAGTTACATCCCCCTCCTGATGTGCAAATGCAGCAAGGGCGTTACATATTTTCTCAGCAATTCCTTATGGCTTATCACCATCGAAATGTCTGCCGTGTGTCTGGGCTCTCAGACATCCTCTGCAGTATAACCACATGGTGCTGCCCAGGGGATTTAGAGGCACCATTCCAAAGCAAACGCTTGCTTGGCTTCATAACAGTATCTTTGCAAGATAAATCACACCGCTCCCTGCCTTCCCCATCCAAGAGCAGCATTTATAGTCAGAGCTTTTATTTTGCAAAGCAGAGCTGCACCCTGACCTCAGAGGGAAGGAAGAAGATGCCTTCTCTCTCCTGGAAGGAGGTCTGTTCCTGGTCTCAGTCTGGAATAGCACGGACGAGTTCAGCAGGGGCAGCACCCAGTGCGGAGAGGACCGATCCCTTTGACACAGCCCATTTGAGGTTTGGGGTGAGGAATAGTGGTGGGAAGGAATTAAACACCATAAAAACGTAAAAGGAGTGCTAAAGACACACACTGCCATTTAAATAGGTCGGCATGATTAAAACCTGATGTGTTGTAAGATCTTATGGGCATCTCATTAAAAACCTATTACTTAAAAAACACAGCTTAGATGGGAATGTTGTTAAAGGGCAACTTAAAATAAAACTGACCATCTGGTCCTCATTAGGCAATTGTCTATAGCCACCATGTTATTATAAAATCCACTGTGTTCTCCACATCTGCTTATCTCTGCTCTCCCTGACTGCCCCTAAAAGGGCAACACTGCCTGAGACTGAGAGTCTGGAAGGAGCATGATCTTGGGGAGATGGAGGGGGTCTATGCTGGTGTAAGATTTCTAGATGATAGTGATCAGCTCTTCCCACATTACAGGTCTGTCCATGCATCCCTTATTATTTTATTTATCCCCCTGCCTTCCATCCATTCCTGCGTGGTATTTCTGTTGCAGTACCCACATTTTTTGTCTGTCTCCCAGTGTAAACCGCCCAGGTTTCTATCTCACCCCACTTTCAGATTTGGCCAGTACCCACAGCATATGTAAAGTACACTCAGTTAGTGAGCCCCATTAGATCAGGAACTCCAGGCTCCTTTACCCCAACCCACAACAGCATGATCCCAAGACCCAGGCCCTATACTGCAGCCTCAGACCACCCACACTGCAAAAGTGTGGAGTGGGTCAGCATCAGAAAAACATGAAAGACAAGAACCCACCTCCAGTTAATGCTACACTGATAAGTCCAACATTTCCTGGAGGTGTACTGCGCTCAGATGTGGTGTTTAGAGACCAAGCACGGACTCCACCAGACATTCCTTGTCCCAAGGCAGCTCTGGTGGAATAACACAGCAAACCTGCATGCAGAGCTATCGGGACTTTTTGTCAAAAATATTACAGGAAATCCTACAAGTATGCTAATACTTTCTATGCAGAAAACAAAAATAATCAACACAACCAAAAAAGAGAAACCCAGATATATATGACTAAGCTTTGTGCTTGTTAGTGGCAGAGTTCAGGATGAAGGAGGCTTTGTAGGAAGAGCTGCAGGAGTATCCACCCAAGGAAGGTGTACACTGACTAGTGTCCCCAGAGAAGCTTGTCCTCTGGACTATGTCCAGGAGCAGGGCCACATGCTGATCACCAGGTACAACAACAACCCAAGAGGAGGCTGCCAATGTATCAATCCTGAGTTCATACAAAGAACTTAGTCAGGAACAACTACAAGGCAAAAGACAAGCTACAATCCCCATCAGAGGATAGATATGGGATACAAGTTACTGGAGCACAAGTCCAAAGTCTGTCCAGAAGGCAGGATCAGAAGCAAGACTACAGCCAAACATACTCACACCAAAGGAAAGGACTAAGTACCCTGGGACAAGCTGAAATTGAACTCCTGGGGAGGGGCCGAAGGTATGGATGGAGGTCCCAGCAGAAGTTAGTTAGGGCAATTAATGCCTGTTAGTACACTGAGGGACCTCCCAGAAGAGCTTCTGTACCAAGGGAGGCCAGAGGCAGGGTTGTTGTGAGTGGAGGAATGATTTCAGCAAAAGAATAAAGCGTTGAGTCTGCACTGGAACTACTCACAAAATCATTTTCTTCATCTCAGCATAATCTCCAAGCACTCCAGACAGACCTGTAAGAGACAACTACTTGCCTGACTTGTCACTAATGTACCTGGTCATACCCCCCCCACAGGACCTAGCTAGGATGCTCCTCCACGCTGAAGAGTGGGACCACATTTTTGTGGCACAGTACATTAGTCCATCCAGCATCCACAGGACCAAACCAATGGGGGATTCCTCCTTTCATGGACCTTGAGCTCAGGAAGCAGAGACAGGGACAGTTTGAATGTCTAAACCATCTTTCCAGATCCAAGGATGGGACTTTCTCCAAGAGGCAAGGTTCAGAGGAACCATTTGCCAGACTCTTAGCATTTTCAATACAAAACACAGGCAGTTCTGACCTGGAGGAACNAGGAATGATTTCAGCAAAAGAATAAAGCGTTGAGTCTGCACTGGAACTACTCACAAAATCATTTTCTTCATCTCAGCATAATCTCCAAGCACTCCAGACAGACCTGTAAGAGACAACTACTTGCCTGACTTGTCACTAATGTACCTGGTAATACCCCCCCCACAGGACCTAGCTAGGATGCTCCTCCACGCTGAAGAGTGGGACCACATTTTTGTGGCACAGTACATTAGTCCATCCAGCATCCACAGGACCAAACCAATGGGGGATTCCTCCTTTCATGGACCTTGAGCTCAGGAAGCAGAGACAGGGACAGTTTGAATGTCTAAACCATCTTTCCAGATCCAAGGATGGGACTTTCTCCAAGAGGCAAGGTTCAGAGGAACCATTTGCCAGACTCTTAGCATTTTCAATACAAAACACAGGCAGTTCTGACCTGGAGGAACACACAGACAGTCCAGAGACATGGCATGTGAGCTTGGAAGCCCTAGGAAACACTGCCTGCCAATTCCACGTGCAGTGGTGGAGAAGCAGGTTTCCAAGAGAGACCCAACACCACTGAAATGCATTTGTCTTGCTTACAGAGAAGGAAAGAAGGAAGGGAAGGAAACAGACACTTGTCGAGTAGGAAATGACTGTAGGAACAACATCCTGACTCCATTCTTTTTCAGAGGGACTGGATGCACAAAACTGTTTTGCTGCAGTTTTCATCTTGGCTCCGCAGGGAAGAAGTCAGTGATTTGCAGTTTGCTCCAAGTATTCACCCCAACACAGTGCTCTGTGTTTACCACCAAGGTACACCTCCTGTCCCCAGGCTCTGGAGAGCAGAGTCAGATGCTGCTTCAGGAACATGGGGCATGTGTGTGTGCTTGTTTGTTTGTTTGTTTGTTCATCATCGAGATGTTGTGAAGGCTGCTTGGTTTGTTTGTTTGTTTCTTAAATCTCCCAGGGGAAGTTTCTGGCAGAAAGCACCTCCTGAGCAAGCTTGGATCAGGGTGTGCTTTGGCTGGGAATGGAGGAGATCTGCGTATGAAGAAACAGGAGGTGAAGAGGAGACCTATGAGGCCAGAGGGCTAAGGATTTGGCTTTGCTTCATAATGTGCTCATCAGGCAGGAACAAAAACAATCAGAAAATCAGAAACAAGGTTTGCCCACAACACAGCTCAAACCTCAGCAAAAGCCACTGGAAGTCTTTTCATTTCAATTTTTTGCCACTATTGGGCCTCCTTGTGACAGGGACTACTTTGGTTCCTATTGAGATCAACGGGAAGCAGCCGACTTTAGGCTGGAACAGTGTGAACCCCTGCTTTGAGAGAGATTGAGACATGTTAATGCAGTCTAATATCTCAGAGACCTTGGACATGGTTTTCTCTTGGAGTTGCATCCAAGGCAATTAAAATTCCCAACAGGAGCACCTGTCAGCCAGCCTTACCTTTGCCACTTGTTGGACGATTTCTGCAGGGACTTTTCCCTCAAAGATACCCACAGGACTCAAAAATATGCCTGATGGGGAAATCTCCAGACAGAAGGGAGAGCCAGAGGGCTGGCTTACACTGTCACAATAGCCAGAGAAACACACTTCGCGGCTGCTGAGCTATCACAAAGCCATAGGAGCTGTGGTGAGCTGCAGTTTTCATGCAGGCTGGGTCTGCAAGCCACCTCAGCTGACCATGTCATTGGTTTCAGAGTAGCTGGACATGTGGAAAATAGAGCTACCTTTCCTGTTCACTGTTTCCCTTGGGATGGACAAATATTGCACAGATCACTACAAAGAAATCTTTCTAATGAGATGCCAGATCCCATCTGCTCTGGGAGAAATCACACTCCTGCATTCAAAAAGTGCTGATGGAAGTAACAGATGATGTACTAATGATCCTTGGGGCTTTTAGACAGGTTTACTTAGGAAACCAGGCATGTGAGATCACATTGTCTTTTAGTCTGCCAATACGTTTGTCTCGGTCCTTCCTAATAGCTTTTTAACTCACAGGTCAGTTTTAAGAAAATATAAAAGAGGAGTATAAGTCTCCAAAATAGAAACTTTCTCTGTCTTTTATGAAAATTATTGACCAAGCAGAAGAAAAAAAGAGAAAACTATAGGTCAAATTAAAACATCTACTGCTGCATGAGCTCAAGCCTTTACAAGGCTTCGAGAATCCAGAGAGATGCTCACCTTAAAGCTGCATTAGAAACAACGCTTCCTCAGTTTTCTCATTCACACAATGATTTAGGACAACTTTAGGCTTCAGGTTTTCCATAAGTGGGTGTCCTTGTCCCCTTTATCATACTGTTCAGGTCAGGACAGAGATGTCCTGACACAAGCACATACATGTGCTCCTTGGTATAGATTGTGCTCTGGATGGTGAGGAAAGACACACAGGAAGTGAGTGGAAGCTGCAAACCCCCGTGCCCAAGGGACCAGCATGGTGTTGATTTCTGCAGCTGGTGCTAACACAGGAACACTGAAGCACAACTCTCCTGGTAGCACCTGACATCACCACATTCCTGGGGAGGTACCAGAGCACTGATGCTAAACAAAATTCTTTGCTTGTTTTTAAAACAGCCTCAATCCTCTCCCCTTCCCAACACCCCTCTTTTCAACTGGTGACATCACTGGTTTGGAGGACAGGTGTCTGCAGTTTTCCCTCCAGAGGCTGATGCAAGAGGAGATCCACTAGAGTTAGTGCGTAGCTGTACCCAGTGAGGATTGATCTCCTCATCCCACCTGCTGCGTCTCATCACACACCCGATACTCTTCATGTATTTAACGTCTGGAATGCCACCTCTGCTACTTTATCCTGGGCCTCCTTGCCCAGCTATGCCAGGCGCAAAAAGCCTTTTCCTTCCCTGATCTCCTTCTGGACCTGGCACAAATATGTGTAAAGAGAGGGGAGGATGGTAAGATACTTGGGGTTTTTTTTCCTTTCTTTGTTTTTTTTGTATCATTGAAAGATTTCAGTAGTGAAAGAAACTCAATGTGTACTGTGAGTGGTGAAGTGTAATGTAGGGTTAGCTGTGAACAGACGGCAAGTTGTGGTCACCGTCCCTGGCCAGCTGGGAATTGCACATCTCCTATCATATTTATCGGTCACACATATTCTGTCACCTCCCCCTTCCTATTTACCCATTGTCCAGCTGCTGTCGCTCGTCTTTTAGATCTCTGGGACATGGAGATCCAATTAAGATGATTATAGCCAAGTATGAGCCTTCAGCTGCCTCCTAACATACGTATTTGTAATAGTATTTACATACTCATTTCCATTCAAAGGCATTGTCAAACTTGACTTCATTTGTTATTATACATAAGCAGAAAGTCAGAGATCTACCCAAGATTCAGCAGCCCAAGGAAAAAGGATTTAAGGAACTGTAAAGTACAGATTCACACCATCGGCAGTGAGGTGCCCTGAGATATTCTGGGCCTATCCAGAGTGTGTGATGATGAACAGATCAGCCTGCAGATCCATTTCAGAAAAGCCTCTGAACCTTTGTTAAAGTATTCTTACAACATTATACATCAAAATCAGTTAAACAAATTCCTAGAGCAACACAAGGAAAACACTCATTCAGCCTGTTATGAAAACTATAAATAAAGTAGAAAAGCATACTGCATATTATTTCCCTTTAGACCCAAACAATTAACAAAAGGGGACCATCTTATGATTGTTTCCATTTTAAAAATTGATTACACAAGTGCAATATATTCTTGATATCTTGTAAACATTTTTTGTCTAAAAAAAATTTTTTAAACTTTAGTTTGCTTTAATAACAGTGGTAACAGTGGAATCCCGTTTTATTGCTGAAAATTCCCTAAGTAAGTTCCCTATGTTCCTGTGAATTTTGTTTCTAGAGAACCTTATACCTTTCTTTGCTTCTTTTCATGTTGTATTCTCATTGCACAGGTAATTCAGAAGTTGTCTCAATTTTAACTTACTTTCTCTATTCCATTTCTACAGAAAAAAACTCCTGAACTTGGGTTTGGAGGTGCTTTGAACCTGGACAGGCTTAGCTGGTTGAGGTATTCATAAGAGCTTTGAAGCGACGGACCTGACAAAATCACAAGGGTGCTGGTAGTCCTCTCATCTGTGTTTTCCCACAGTTTTTCCTGAAGGACAGACAAAATTCTTCTGAAATTAACACAAGCAATGGGTTAAAAAAAAAGAAAGCAGAGAAGCTGGTAGGAAGTCACCTGCCAACACAGTTGTAAAGAAGTAGGGGTGATGTGAGCTGCATCTTTCACTGTGATCGACATATCACCTAAAGCTGGAAGACTTTTCCCCAAGGCAGCCAGTCTTCTGACATACTCAGGTCCCCTCATGGCCAAGAAATGTAGACTGAATCTCTGAGGTCTGAGGTGCAAGACAGCCTCACAGGAAGTCTGCAGTCAGGAGATGGTAATAGCTATCCAAGCAGGTATTCCACTCCATAGCTGGGAAAAAACTGAACAGAGTGTGATGCTGGATCCAGGACAATCCAGAGACATCTGGGTTAAAATACACAGAGGTATTTATCTCTGGCTGTCTTCACAGAAAGATTTCACATCACCCGTATAACCCAAGGACAGATGATGCTAAACCTCCACTACTTCAAATGCCACCTCTTGTAATACATGCAAGAAACAAAGCGGGTGACCTTTTAACAGCCACTGGGAGCACCTCAGCCTGGATGTGTCTGAGCACTCAGGAGCCATGTGAGCATCTGTAGGAAGGATCTGGCAGCAGAAAGCTGTTTGGGAAAAGTGCAGTGATGAAAAATGCTCAGATGCATTGCAATCTGAAGGAAGAGTGCCTGGTGGAAGAGACAAGCCCTCTTCCTCCACACTACTGAAGCATACAAGTCCCTCAGCCTAGACCCAGCTTATTCTTGCAAGCTCACTTCGGACATTGTGTGGGCACAAGGAGGACAATCAGCATTTGGCCGTACATGAGCATACCCTGTACATCCAGCTGTATCGGAGCAGCCAGAAATTACCTGTGTCTGTTCTGCTTTTGCTGTGTACAGGGAACCTGCTCACTATATCCCTGCAGCTTCCTCTCTCCATCCTGGAAGAGGTGGAGGAGAAGGGGGAGATGTTTGTTTCTCCCAGTCATGCTTTGGAAGCTGCACTGTGCCCTTGCACAGCACTCCCCTCCCCCTCTGCCAGCCCCTCCCCAGGGTTGCTCCTGGTGGCCACAATAAGAGGTTAGTCAGCCTATTTCAATTAGTGGCAAACCGTGTGGCGTGACTCCAGGGCCTCCATATGTTCATAAGTATATGCAACCACACTTTCCTTGACGCATTCCTCATTCCAGGGAAAGGCCACATCTCCACAGCTTGCTGGCACAAGTCACACAGGCAACTGCAGAAGAGATGGGATAATAAATACACACTCACATATATACACACACATATACGTAGGAAAACTTGGCACCCTCCCACCCTCTCCCGTGTTGACTGCCACATGGTCCCCATCAATTTTTGTCAGAGCCAGCAAGCCAGCCAACCGCTCACAGATGCTGACAAGGCAATTTCAACAGCTGAGGGACTTCTCTGCTTTCCTCCTCCAACACGTAGCATTTTAATTGGCTTTTTTTCTTTAAAGTCATCTGCTCCTGGGAGACATTTCCCAGCCCATGGCATTGCCATCTTCCTGGGTGCTCCTTGACTAGAGTGCCCCTCTCTGCATCTGAGGTTCCACTTCATCCTGTGTGGAGATGGTGTCTGAAAGCAAAGAGGTCATCAGAACGTGCCATCTCCACTATCTCAAGTATCCCCAGAGGAAACTGAAGATCTCTCAATCCAGTTGCTGCCATTTCTCCCAATATTGGAGAGTACATTCTGTCTACTCCTCCTCCATGAACACAGTTGCTACCTTCAAGGGGGTTAGAGGTTTAAGGACACACCTCAGTGTCCAAGAGGTTCTCTTGTAAGGAGCGTGTCCTTCCATATCATGTTTTCAGGGCTTTCTGCAGGTGACTGGGAGTTTGTGTCTACAGTCAAAGTCAAGCCTGAATTAATGAAGACCTCCAGAATGATATTTGACAAATTTCAACAAGTTTGCTAATGCTTAACGTTACAGCACACACCAGCAATGGCCCCTAGGCTTAGGTAAAGGGCAGGAACTGTGTTCAAGAGAAAGGGACACTCAAGTACTCAGGGGAGGAAACAGCAGTGGTGGCAGAATGAGACTTTCAATCTCAGTGAAATCCTGGTCCCACTGAAGCCCTGGCAAAATCTCTCATAGTTGCTCACTTCAGTCCTATTCTAGGTGAAGCTCAAGAGTGTCAGTCTGATGTCGTGTAGGTTGCCGTTTTCAGTCCCATGAGAAGAGACATTTTTGTGTCCAGGGCCTGAAGGTTCTCACTCGTCACCTGTGCAAATCCCTCATATCTGTCTGTTCTTGCCCAGTTCAGTCCTACCCCAGGTCAGGAGAAGGGTCTGTCTTTGAAATGTGGTTCAACACAGGGTCCCCTGGTCAGGCACTGTCGTCCACTCAGCTCTTCTCAACACAGCTGTGGGGCTGCATTTTGCAGGCAGGAACACGCTGCTTGCTCAGATGCCCAGAAACATCTGTGCAGACAGTGAGACCGATAGCCACGCAGTGGGAGAGCAGGACTGGGGAGACTGGGAAATGACTGACGTGAACCGTTTCAGAAAGCGAAGTCCAGCAAGTCTTTACAACTGGGGTGCACATGCAGGTCCAGCAAAACTATCCAGCTAGCACAGGAGCACTCCTCTTCCTCCACCCCAGCCTTGTGTCTGTAATGGACAGCACAACTGAAACTGCTCTGTCTTTGCTTACTGTCAGGTCATGTCAGCCCTTGCCATGCCGTCAAAGAAACCACACTGCTCAAGCAGCCCCATTTTTCAGAGCTGGAGCAGCTGAATCAAGGAGATGCTTGAGAAAACAATGAAGTTCATTGGGCGGCTGGAGCCTAGATGGGCAATTAGGAGGAAGTGCTCTGACCACAAGGACACACTGCCTGTCACATCCACGAAAAGACACACCTTCTGACATGAACGGGGATGTTATTAGCTGTTCAGACTCTGAAAATCATCCAAAGTTGACAAACCTTTTCCAAACCACTATCCTGGCCACAAGATGCATCATCAGAGGATTTCCCTATACCTATATTATCGTGTTGCTCAATTCTATGCATTATGGTATTTCTATCCCTCTCTCAGAAACCCTGGGTGTTGATCACAAATGGTGACAGCAGAAGGGGAAAGGATAACCATCAACTTGGAGCTTGAGACTATAAGCTTTGGAAATTGGGCTAGGCAGCCTGATCTCACAGAGCAAAATACCACCGTTTCCAAGGATGCACAAAGTGAAAGATGCTGAGGTGCTGGATGAGCTGAGGAGTTGTGAACCCTTGCAACACTGCATTTTTTTCAGTGCTCTGTCTGGGACTAGGGTGGCATGTAGAAACTTCACCATGGCAGCGAGAGGGACTACAACTGGAAAAGGAGCTGAAGAGTGAAAGCTGTGAAGACCGTCAATCCACAGGACTTAAGAGCTTCCCCAAGCTCTCTGATGGACTGCCCACTGCAACTACAGCTGTCTCATCAAGCCAAAATCAGGTATATCAGCTGTGATTTGAGATGGATGAGCAGGGCAGAGGAATCTGACAGGAATCTGTCTCAGAGAGTCCTGGCAAGTGACCATGGGAAGTACTGTTTCATCTTGCAGCTGGCAATGAGATCCATGCTAGAAGAGACTTATTGCTCCTACCACAGCTCAGGATTTCCTGTCCTCTTCCTGAACATGGATTCTGCACTGGAAATGAGAGAGATCCCAGATTAACCCAAAGAGTTTTCCAAGGAAGATAAAATGCTGTTATGATGTGGAACGTCTCCCCTGTGTCTCATTCTTGAGATGTTCTTTCTCATTCCTGCCTGCACATCTGGGAAGATCAGAAAAATAGCACGGGAAACTAGAGGAAGTTTTAGAGAAAGCACAGTTGTTTGCAGATTCAACCCAAATGTGTAAGGAACTGTGTCCCATATTTCCCGATGACCAGTGACTTCAAGAGCTCACTGCTGCCTCAATGCCTGGGGTGAATCCCCATTGCTGCTCTGCAGGTTAACAGCAGAGAGACATGGTCCAAGGAAGCATGGATGTGGGAATTTTACTTCTATTGGTCCAAGTCTTTCTCCAATCAGAAATACTTGCATCCTTCTGCATCACAGCTGAAAGCAACAAATATCATCTGCAGGGAGGGAGGCAAAACAGAAGGAGTAATTTGATTTTTCAACTTTGCCAAACTGATCTAAGGCTAATTATCCCCATATCTGCCTAGGTCAGAGCTAAACCTCATCATCAGTTTGAAATCTTACTTACTGGCCATGCCTGGGTGGCTGGAGCCACCTGAAGAACAAGGGCACGCAGACAGCTGGAAAGACATCCAGGCAGAGCTCAGGAAGAGATCTTGAGTTTCACTGTTGGTTGAATAAAATGAGCTGATTTTGCCAGTTGTCAGGCAGCAATCACAGGACTGATGAATGACAGAATAAACCAAGTTCCTTCTGCAGCCAAATTCCGTGACACCTCCACAAAGTTGACTTACACCATCCATCACATCTGCTGATGTCCACGGGAAGGGGAGAGGGTGTAGTTCTCTGTCCCACCCTGAGTTATTTTTACAGCTGGAAAAGGGGGTGGTGAACCTGGACGAGAGGGTTGGAGACTTTTCTAAGACAGCTCGCAAAAGCTGTGAAATGAGAGCCAGAGCTTAGAAGGCCCCAGATCAGCAGCTCCAAATGGCACTGAACCCAGAAGGGCCGTATTCCCCAGAAAGGAATTTCCCTGGTTCTGCCCAATCAGACAAATAAAATCTTCCAGCTAAGCACCTGTCCCCCACTGGTGTAGAAAGTTGAAATAGATGCTTAGAACTCAGAAGGATCTCCAGCCATCCTGGAGGACACGGCTTCAGGGGGTAAAGGCAGGACACCGGGACAGAGAAAGACTTATGACATGCAAAGCTTCTGCCTTCACTGATGCAAGACTTTTGGAAAATACCCAGCCAAGCAAAGACGATGGAGCTGTACTGATTTACATCAGATGAAGATGGGTCTCTTGAAAATCAGTTCCAGGTGAGCTGTGTGGAGCTGCCCGGAAGCTGTTTGCCAGTTTCTCTCTCCTCATTCCCTGTTGCCAAAATACCCTGAAGTGAAGACTCTCAGGCAGCACAGAATGGTTCCCTCAGAAGGAGTCATTCCACACATGCCTCCCCAATAAGCAGAGTGGCAATGTTTAGAAATCAAACTGGTCATCACTGGCAATTGTAGAAACAGACAAAAATAGCAGAAAAAAAAATTTCACAATTTCCTACATATTTTTCCTGACTGTTCCACAAAAAAATGTTGGGTTATCCAAAAGAGAAGAATGGCTTAAACAAGCAAAACATCAGTAATCACCTGCTTTGCTAAGTGTTTGTAAATAACATAAACTGCTTTTCTTAGCCAAATGTCATTCCTTTCCACAACCCTCACCCCCTTCTCCCAGTTACTCACTGTGATTAATGGGAGGGGAAAAAGATTGTTGTCATTTTTGCTCCCCAATGGATTTTAACTGAAAAACTTTCATTTTAGTTGGAACGCGCACTCTTCGCCAGCTCTTTGCCCC
>VYZQ01031013.1:0-14177 GCA_013400655.1 Mystacornis crossleyi | reverse complement strand
AAGTATGCCCTCAAAGTTTCCATGTGCTCCATATAAAGTTCTGGTGGGTTGGCAAGGTAAATAGAATCAGCCATAGGGTCCATTTGAGCTTTCTATGTGTTGGGGTAAGTGTGAATTTATAACATACTTTCTTTAGGAACAGGAATAAAGTCCCCATCTCATGGAAAATTTGCATTTTTGTTGGTTGTTCTTTGTGGCTGCCTGTTTAGTGCAATGATGCGGTAAAATGATCGTATTTAGTGAAATTACTGTGCTGGCCTTCAGCCCTTTCTGTAAGCCCTGGTGCAAGGAGACTTCCAGATACTACTTCTTGCCAAGTAGTAATGAAATTAGTTCATAATGTGGTGCTCTAAAGCAGTTGGCTCCACAAAGCCATTTGGCTGACCATGCTAATGTAATAAAAAACATGAAAACTTGTCTGTATTTAAAAGTGAATTTGCAAAGCAGTTACCATTGAGGTAATTCATAGAATCATAGAATGGTTTGGGTTGGAGAGGGCCTTAAAGATATTTTACTTCAAATCCCGTGCCATCGGGACAGCTTTCACTAGACCAGGATACTCAAAGCCCCATCCAACCTGGCCTTGAAACACTCCCAGGGATGGGGCACCCACAGCTCTGATGTTGAGCACATAACTGTCTTTTTGCCATCTCCAAAATTTGAAAAAGCTCAACTTTTTCAAAGTTCCTCACTTCCTTCTGGTCTACTGAAACCTGACAGGATGCTCAGAGGAGCTAGAGGGGATTGTTGACAGAGCTGTAAACTAGTTTGGAAAGGGACAAAACCAGGCTCACCAGTGATGAGCAATGGGATTGTGTGCTGAATCTCGAGGAAATGAGCACTAATGGAACCCCTCTATCTGCTTCACAAGGTGTTGGCTACAATGAACCACACCTGCAATGTGCCCTGAACTGGAGGACCATGACTGCGAGAATGATTAAATCCGAGCAGACCCCGAAACTGTGTGGGATCTACTTCTTCAGCTGGATCCTTACAAATCTCTAGGGCCTAATTTGATTCATGCAAGAATCCTCAAAGAGCTAATTGATGTTATCACAAATTCTGTCTTGAGGATTTTTGAGCGGTCTTGACAATCCAGAGAGGTCCCAGCTGATTGGAAACTGGTCAACATTGTCCTGGTTTTCAAGAAGGGCAAGAAGAGCTCCAGAAACTGTAAGTCTCACTTCAGTGCCTGGGAAAACTATGGAGATTATTCTGGGAGGTACTGAAAAGTAACACAGTCATTGATCACAGCCAGCACGGCTTCACGAGAGGAAAGTCCTGTTTATCTAATTTGATTTCCCTTTATGACAAGATAACCCACCTAGCTGATCAAGGGAAGACAGGTAATGTAATCTTTTTGGATTTCAGTAAAGATTTCGATACTGTCTCCCACAGGATCCTTCTGGACAAAATGTCCAGCATTCAGCTGGATAAACATGTCATGGGATGAGTGAAAAACTGCTCCTTGGTCAGTTGGCACATAGGGCTTCAGTGAATGGGGTGACATCACACTGGTGACCTGTCACTAGTGGGGTTCCACAGGGCTCCATCCTGGGCCCTGTGCTCTTCAACATCTTCCCAAATGACCTGGATGAAGGACTGGAAGGGATACTGAGCAAGTTCCCAGATGATACAAAAGTGTGAAGAGCTGTTGACTCCCTCAAATGCGGGGGAGCCCTGCAGAGAGACCTCAACAAATCAGAGAACTGGGTAAACATCAACCAGATGAAGTTCAGCAAGGGAAAGTTCAGGATTCTGCACCTGGTAGGGGGCAACCCTGGATGTATGGACAGACTGGGATATGAGAGGCTGGAAAGCAGTGCTGCAGAAAGGGTCTTGGGGGTCCTGGTTGTTGCAAGTTGAACATGAGCCAGAGCAGCAGTCCTGGGGGCATCAGGCACAGCATCGTCAGCCGGGCAAGGGAGGGCATTGTCCCGCTCTGCTGTGCACTGGGGCGGCCTCGTGTTGTAATGGCCCAAAGTTCTGTCAGGGCAGGTTGAGGTTGGATGTTAGAAAAAGATTCTTCTCTGTTGCAGTGGGGTTGGCCTGCAAACTTCCCTGGCAGACAGCTTTGGCCCATAGAAAGAATCAGAGGACAATATTCTTTGTAGATATTCAGAGATGTTCTTTACTTTCTCACAGCCTCATGGCTGGGCCTGGCACAGACTGTTCAGAGAGCTCTCCGAATCATCTCCACCCCCCCCCCTAAGTACAGCATTACCAGGGTGGGGTTACATTTGAAATGACCAGTGAGAAACAGGTTTAGGTACAGTAGCATCAGGTGGCCTGGGAGCCCCGTGTAACCTGACCCATGCTCCCACTCCCAAGTCATCTCCCCAGGGGGCAACCTCCACACTTCCCCCAGAAGGTATTTGGGCACTGGAAGATGCTCCCCAGGGAAGTGGTCACAGCAGTAGCCTGACAGGGTTCAAGAAGCTTCTGGACAATGCTCTCAGGCACATGGTGTGACCTCTTGGAAATGGTGCTGTGCAGGGCAGGGAGATAGACTCAATGATCCTTGTGTGTCCCTTACAACTCAGCACATTCTGTGATTCTGTGATAAAGTGTCTAAGCGCCCACCACCACTAATGAAGATCTAGTAAAAGCAATCGATGAACGATTCAGCTGACCAGCCATTACATACCTACTTTATGGTAGGCTGAATCGCTCTTCAGGCTCCAGTGACTGCAATGGGACCATAGGAGTCAAGTAACCCCAAAGTACCTAAATTTAAGTCATTTTTTCACGCTGATTCTGGTACTTGATGTTCCCTAGTCAGCCAAGAGCATCAGACAATTTTAAAGAGTGCTTTGTTTGACCCATTTTAGAAGTCTGCCTTAGGGGATGCACTAATTTCTATTCCAACAGGAAATAAAGTCTATAGCTTTAAGATAACTATGAAGTTAAGCAATCCTAAAACTTTCCAATTGATTCAATCCCCATGTGGTTATGACCAGAACCTAAATCAAGGTAACAGTTTGAATATATATTATCTACTACTTCTAGGAAGACCTGGAGAAAAAGGACCATATGTATGTATAACTTCAGGCTCAATCAAGGGCAGAATAAGGGTTTTGTTTTTCTTCTATATCCATATTTAAAATTAATTGCATTTTTCATAAAATACATAATCAGTGCTGTACTCATTCTGGTAAGATGTTGTCCAGGCTTAAAGTTTAGCAGAACACAAATGGCTGGGTTTCCATGTGTCCTGTACACATAGAGCTAAAACTATATGTCTCACTTTTTTATTATTAATCAGAAGTGCCATGTCTAGTTGTAGTAATCTCCAATTCCTAGCAGGAAGGCAATTCACCATAAAATTAAAGAAGGGAGGCCAGCATAGTACTCTGGGTGTTGTTAGAAGATGAAGGACTAACAGGTTCTGTGGCTCTGGCCCAAAAAGGCACTTCACATTTAATTGAGAAATCCCTTCTTTAATGCATGGGCATGGAACATTCTGACTTCTCTGTTTTTCATAGACATTGATTTAACAATACTTTAATTATTGCTTTTGATATGAGTAGTCTTCGAGATGCTGTAAAATGCCAGGATACTGGCCTCTTCTGTAACTCTAAAAATAATCTTCATTATTCTGAAATCATGAGTGATTGAGCAAAAGGCGTGTGATCAGTAGGACTTTTGTAAGGCAGTCAATATAAACAAAAGTGTTTTCCATTTAAGGTAAAATGTATCTATATCAAATGATGCAATGGAAATAAAGCAACCTAGAGAAATAAAAACTCTTCACAGTCTATCTCTGGTGTTCACTTACAGGACTTGAGTCACTATTGAAATGATCATAAAGATCCTTTTATGCTCTAATTATTGACATTCACCTGATATTAATTCCTCTTTACTATCCAGTAGATGCACAATTAATTTTACTGCGAGGCCTTATAGTTTATTGGTTTCTTCTGTAATGCACATCAGAAAGAATCAATCAGTGCTGGAAACTGATGAGCTTTACAGGAGCTTAGATTTAATGGAGCAGAAGGTGGATCCACTGGTAGCTGTTTCTCACTGAGGGTGCAAAAGTTTGTGTGGACTGGGTGAAGTAGATAACTGAGATAGAGATGATCCATTATTTATTTACAGAAATTTCTCTCAGCTGGCAGAGCTCCCAAAATTGATCAGCTGCAGAACTGATCAGCTGCTGTCTAATCTCTACTGAAAACTGCCTAAGGAAAGAACCAAGCTCTATTCAAGAAGGAAAACAAGTACTGGTTACCTTCCAAAACATTGTGTTTTACATTATGGTCTTCTCTAGATCATGTCTCTGGTCACCTTGTGACTAGTGATAAAATGTGGACACCTAAATCTTGAAGGTCTTAGGCAGTCACCAAGAGCTGCAGTGGTATCATTTGCTCTGTCCTAATCTTCATCTTCTGTAACACTCTCCTGAATGTAAAACTTGACATTTAAAATTATATGTTATCTCACACCTGACTATTCTATCTTTTAGGACCACTTAAAAATTATTCTTTTGAGTTAATGTCAAGAATGGCTGACTTTGTTCTTAGAGAAATACTTCAACAATTCCACTGTTCCTTTTTTTCTCAAAATAAAAGGAAAGTGTTGGCAGCAGAGTGCACTTTGGTGCTTGGTTTTTTGTTTGGTTTTTTTTCTATATTCAATTTAAACAGACTTGCACATTCGTATGCATTTGCATTTCCTGCATGCACACACACTCACACACACAAATCTATTATTGGTATGAAAGCAAGTCCCAGCTAAACATTTTTAAATGTTTCTTTTTAGCTAAGATTCTATTTATATAGCAAAGACAATTTAAAGAAATGTCTCAAAGAGAAAATGAGACTTCCAGCAGAATGAATAGTTTCCTTAGAACAGCAGGAAAACCACTCAGTAAGAAGGTGTAAAAGGGTTGTAAACTACAGGCCTGCAATATAAAACAAAATCCTCTCCTCCTGGCTAAACTGGTGAGCCACCATTCTTCAGTTCTCCTTGTAATTTGGATGACTCACCAGGACTTTGCAGTACCATTTATTTGTCTGCAATTACTTCATAACTCTTCAATTATGTAGGACTTCTTGGATTCCAAAATCTGCTTTTGGAGGGCTGTGATAGCAGGGTCTTTTTATAGACCTGGGTTTGCAAGCAATCTGTGTTATCAGATGGAGACGTTCTCAGTGGTGGTGCTCCTCAGGTGGGCAGCGTCTGCAGCACTGAGCTGAGCTGTGGCTGAGCTGTGCATTCAGAAGTGGAGAATTCCACTAAGACAAGGTTCACACGATATGGGGTTGGCAGAGTATGGGGAGCTCTGTGAGCACGTGCATGTGTGTGCACAGAAATTTGGTTAAACACAGATTCAGTGAATGTGAAAATAGTCTTTGCATAGCTTAGGTGAGATAACACTGCACGATGCGTACATTAATTCCACTGGCTCATTGTGATTTTTAATTTGAGGCTAAGACTGAAAAACAATAAGGAACTCAGCTCTGTGCTTTGGCATCATTGCCTGTATCGTCCTGTCAGTGATTACCCAGAAAATTGTTCAAGAGCACCAAAGTATTTTAGAATAACTCTGTTCTAATTGTTAATAATGATATTTTGTCTCAGCAAACGTGCCAAAGATCAGTGCCAAGATTTTAGGTGTTAACTTACAGTCAGTGAACAAGCACTGATTAAAGAAATCTGGTTAGAAAAAGAATGCATGGATTTATATGATGTGGAAAGGCTAATATTTTATTTCTCTTGTTATAATCTTACATCTACCTTTCATTCTGGTTTTATAGGCTGTATTTAACAGATAACTTTTGCTCGTGAATAAAATTAGCCTCTCACAAAAGGCCAGCTGCTTCAGAATGGGATGTGATGCCTGGTCTCCTTCATACCTCATCTTAACAGCCACACCCAAAGCAGGAGGGCTGATGGTTGTGTTTCTTTATACCTGACAGGAGATGTGAGTCTGCCTGGAGTCACAGTTCTTCACATACAGGGTGGCTGGAAGTAATTCTTATTAATAAAACTGCTGAGAGCTCTGCAGCTAAACCTTGTTATGAGCATTATTTCAGCAGCTTCATTTTGGACTTAAAGGGACACCTCTTTTGCAGAATGACCTTTTTCTTTCTGCAAGGAGCTCTATATCTAGTAATTATTCAGTAATTATTCAGTCTTTTCATGTCTGAGATGTGTTACTATGTGCACACAAGTCTTTGTGCATTGAAGCCTAAGCTCAAGCCAGTAATGCATATGTATAACTTGGAACAATCCAGTGTGGAGAAAACAACTTGCAACTCATATTCACACCAATAATGAAACTGAATTAAAAAACACCAGCCTGCTGAGCTTAGGGGGAACAGAAATCCAAACAGCTTCATGTAACCTCACCTGGCTGCAGCTCTTTCCAGGTTATCACCCAGGGACCCAGGAAGGAGTGGGGCAGCTCTTCCCATCTGCCTCCTCCAAAGATCCATGTGGTTGTGCAGTGAACTGGGGTGGGGGGTGGCCCTATTCCCCTGTCCCCATATCGCACTTCATCACCTTTCTTTGTTTGTTACCCAGCCAGGCAAACCTCTGCCAGCTCTAGGCACTGAGCAGAGCTGGGCTCCGGGGCCGGGGGAGAGGGGAGTTTGCCAGGTGCTTTAGGCATGAGGGCGGTTCCGGCAGCACATCTGGTGCATCACCTGGGAGCAGGAACAGATGGGATAAGAGCCCCATGTGCTGGTGCTGCTGCAGGAAAGAATGAAAGGTGGAGATAAACCTGAAGCTGTGGAAACGCATTCCCATGGGCTATGTTTCCAGCTGAACGGGAACTTCCTGTGGGCAAGAAGACATGACTGTTGGCAGCTTCCCTTCCATGGGCTCTGGAGCGATGTTAGGTTCAGGGAGGTAGCATCTTGGTGAACCCTGCCTCAGGAGCAGCGCCTAAGGAGCAGCATCCTTCTTGTGAGCCCCGGATTTCTGCAGCATTCCTGTCTATTCTGTCTATCCAGTCTAGCCTGTGCCATGTGCTCTAGGATGACCCTGCTGAGCAGGGAGGTTTGACCAGATGACCTGTGTGGTCACTGTGGTCTCTCCCAGCGGTCCAGTTCCATGTGATTCTGTGATTCTGTGATTCCCTGCAGGAAAGCTGTGCACCCAAAGCATGGAACAACTTTTTGGCTGGGACTTTGGGACCCCTTGCCAGGGCACAGTGAGGAAACGTTGTATCCACGCCAACTGCTGGAGCTGGCCTTTGCCTTTGATGGGTTTTTTTCCATCCCTCTGAGACCATCCTGAGCCACAAACATGGCACTACCCCTGACTGGTGCTGCTGCTGTTGCCTCGGCTCCCAGGGTGAGGCTGTGTGGAGATGCTGCGGGCATCACATGCTCTGCTGGGTGATGTTCTCTTGCCACAAGGCAAGGGCAAGAGCCAGGGAATTATAATGAGCAACACATTGCTGCAACCTGTTTTGAATTAATCCAAAGCCCATTAAAGGCAATGGAAAGACTCAAAATTTCCATTCTGTTTTAAAAGCTATTATCCTTTATTTCTGTCAGGAGTCTTGATTCACAGAAGAAGACATGTACTGTCACAAATCTCCCAGAAGCAGCAACAAGTACTTACTTAATATAGGGTAGGTATCTAAAGGTGAATATTCAAATGTTTCTTATCTGGCCAAAGCACATAATCAACCCAACAGATGATACTTCTAGCTAGAAGAGAATAGATAAAGCAGAGCACTGAGAGATGAAGTTGTCCCTGCTGCACTGAGCTGTGGAATCTCTGTCTGTATCTTGTATAAATCCCCAAAATTGTCTACTTGGCTAGTCCTCTATCTGAGTGCTAATATTCCCTTCGCCAACTGCTCAGTTGAAAATCAACAAGACAGATGCCCCTCCTCAAGCAGGTCATGCCACCAGTGCTCATTCAGGATTATATTTCCCTCAGAAAAAGATTCTCTTGGGTTAAGTAATAATCCTGCTGGTTTTGTTAGTAGAGCAGGAAGGACAGCTCTTCTCTGCACCACAGACACTTTCCTCCTGGTCAGGACAGAAAGTAATCCTGAGAGACAGCTGAGGATGCTGTGCCAATAGCAGAGGAAAAAGTGTACCTGCCATTTCAGCCCGTGAGACCAAGTTCCAAACTGGGATCCCTTTAAGCCCCAAATCAATTTGATGTTTGCTCTCCAGGATACCCACTGCTGGGCACCCATATCCCCTCCAGAGCTGCAGTTTTCCCTCACCTCTGACAAGGCAAAGAAGTACTGGCACAAAATTGGACATAGAAAGGGAGAAAAAAAGAACTCAAAGCTGCTAGGAAAGGAAGGACCACCAGGGTTTGACTGAAATCTTGCGAGAGCAGTGCCCTTCCTGTTGCTCTTTGTGGGCATAACAGAGGGGTGGAGACCCAGCTGGCCCCTTACATCCGTGCTGGTCCCCTGTACGTGGGAAGATATTGTTGTTCAAGCGTATCAGACTGCAGGATCAGACCTGAAATGAGGAAGAAGTAATGGCCACTCAGGCTGTTGGAAGCAAATGGAATTCAATGATCATCTTTCTCTAAGCCTGTAAGCTGTACGTGATGTGTTTCTGCCTGTTGAGCACAGTGGAGACACAAAGCCTTATTCACACAACAAATTCATATAATCCAGAAAAACAATTTCAAATAGTTTACTTTTGTATCTTAGCCTGATAATTTCATTTTTGGGTTCCCACAAAACAAATGCAAAGCAGAGAGAAGACCTTTGTAAAAATTATTGTAATAAATGCACTTCTTACTTTTTTCTCAAGAAAACAATATGTTTTGGGCTTCAGTTTTCTTCATAGCCCCTCTGGCTTTCTCACATGCACTGAGAACCCCTCCTCCCTACAACTCAGACATGAAAACAGAAGGTCTGCATGAGGTCAAGTAGATTAGCTGAATAAATCAAATTAGGAAATGAAGAATCATCACTTTTCAAAGCTGGTTTGTAACAGAAAAAAACATTTTTCTTTATTATTTGATTTTCATAATCAAATACACTCAAAATTATATTCTTGAAGAAAATAATCAATCACCTAGAAGTCAAGCTAAGTTTCTGCTGCTATTTTGCTGAAAGTACTTGCATAGGCAGGATACGTGTGGCTTTGAGCATTTTCCTAACTGTATCAGCTGTGGTGGCAGCTGCAGAGACTTGCAGAGATGACAGGTGTGTCTCCAGGGCATGGAGAGCTGACACAGGTACCTGTGATACCTTCCGAAAGAGTGGTGTGCTGGTACAGAGCTGTCCATTTGAACTGGAGGCTGTTTCCACCTCTCCCATTCCTTTGAGAGACAGAGCTGATGCCTTTCACAACCCCTGGATGCAAAAGATAAATAAGTGATCAGCTCTGGGATTTGTGCTGCCTCCCAGGCAGAGGTGGGAGGAGAGGCCCTCAGCCATCCCGATGCAGAGCCAGAGGGTCTGGATTTTGCCTTTCCCTGTAAACTGCAGCTGGAGACCTGCCTTGACTCAAATAATTACAGCTTTAAATTGGCACGGTAAGATTGTCAGGAAACAGAATGCAAAATGTTAGAAAATTTTTTGTTCATACCCTGGGCAAAGGTTTGGTTTCACCCTTCTAAGATATGTGACTGGCTATACAACTTATTTGATAAGTCAGAGATAGTTCTTGTAGCAAGAAACTTCCAATTTAAATTGACAGAACAGAAAATAATTAGAAACAAAGGAACAGAGAGATTCTCTTGTAAAGATCCTCAGCTTTTTACTTGCCTGAAACCTAATGTCAAAGAGCTGTGTTCACTGCCATAGGTTCAGTTCCTGGGTGCAGAAAGCAGATTTGAGAAGCCTAGGGGAAAGAGAACTGAGCATTTGCTTGCACAGGTATTAAATGTGGAGATGTTTTGCAGGTGTAAGGAAAATATTCTGCTGTCAGGATTTCAGTAGCTATAAAATTTTCTCATCTGCTAAAACGCTTGGGGTTGGAAAGTACTATTATTTGGAGTTGTGAGCTGTATCATCATAGTGCCACAAAGTAAAACTGCTTTCATCCTGTGAAATACAGAAAAATGGAGAAAAAAGTATGCTTACTTGAAACAATTTATTTGTATTTCATAAATAATTTACAAGATGTTTATTCTTAAGCCTGGTATGGAGCTTTTTCAGATCTAAAAAGAAGAAACAGGAAAAAGTGGCTCTGCTTCAAAGAGAGCAGGTCATTTGCCCGTCTCTCACCAGAAAACCTGAACAGAATGAGAAGCATCCCCCCGAAAATCAAGGCCAAAAAGTGAAGATTAGCAGGGTGAATTTGCAAAGTTTTGGACAGGAGAGAAAGGAAATTTACAGTCCCAAAGTGGTGAATCTGAAAGAACCAGTTATATGTTCAGCCTTTATTTCCTAACATATAAACCTTCAGTCCAGAAAAATTCTACAGTGCAAGTGATGTCAGCTCAGTTGTCTTCTGTGCAGCTCATCTGTATGTAAGTCAAGGCTGTTCTGGTATTCACAGCCAGCTGCTAAATTTGGCCAATGAGGAAACCTGTTGATCTGTAGCCTTTTCTTTCAATAGTTTAAAAGCAAAGTAGAACTGTGAAAATAAAGTGATCACTCTCCTCTAACATGACAGCTTTCTCATCTGCTCTCCCTTGTTTGCCATTATTCTGGTGCTCCTCGTACACTGCACCCTGGAGATTGCAAACAAGAAGTGGGAGAAGTTCCTCTTTTATTCACCCCAGGTGCAAAAATTGGCTTTCACCTTTCTTAGCATGTGACCAGCTATACAACAGTAATTAACTGATAGGTTTTTAATTTCTTATTTTCTCCTGCAATTAAAATTTGATTTCTGTATTTCAAAAGAAAGTTGAAAATCTTGCTTGTGGGAACTGCTTACAGAAGAATCCTTCTGTACCCAGCAGCGAGTCTCACTGCATGGTAATATTAATCATTTAGTTAGATCTCTTGCTAATCTTGGGAAGACTGAGGAGCGGGGGGCCTGACTCTGCCTGCCTTTGCACCAGCCTGGGAAGGGTGTAGTCCTTACTGCTCCTGTGCTATTCTACAGCTGCCTTTTCTGAAGGAAAGAGTGGTACCAGTAAGACGAGCTGCTGCTGTTCAGCAATTGAAATATATGGTCTTTATATTGGGGATTTCGACTGAAAAATTATTTTTGAAGAAAGGAAGCATGAGAAATATTTACTTCATTAACTATTGGGTCAATAATGCTGATTTTTCATTAGTTACAGAAAACGTATTGAGATGCAAAACTCATTACTTTCATTTGACCATTTTGTATTTTTTTTACATTTCCAAAACACATGTGACTGGAAGCCATGAAAATATGAGTGTTTAAGTGATGAGTTTGATTCATGCTTTTTGTTTATGGCATGAAGATAAAGCACATTGATCTGCACAAGAAAGCAAGAATTGACTACTAGATCTAGTGCTTCTCTTTCACTGTGAGCAGAAGTGGGACAAGAGCTCAAAAATTCTTACTTATTTCTTATACTGCAGTGCATGCATACAAGTGACAGGGCTCAACAGACTAACTGAAACTCACCAGATTATATCTCCTGTTTGGTAAGCATCGTTTGGGTTTTTTTTTTTTTTTTTTTTTTTTTTTTTTGGTAGCTGGACTACAGCTGTCTCAAAACCATCATCCACAATCTGGAATAAGGATGATTTTCCCCCTCCCCAAAGCATCAGCACTTTGGAAACATTGTCCAGGTGTTGTTTCCACAACGTCAATCCTGTTTTCATTCTGCTTTTTTGGAAATAACTCCTGGTGACTTCAGGACAAACAGGACAGGGCTTGGCAAAAAGAATTTAATCCAAATTCCCTCTTTCCTGGCATTGACAATCCCTCTGTTATGACCTTAGGACCCTGTCTCTTAGAAGCAGTCTCTGGACCCTCAGGAGTTTGTGTGCTGTGGACTAGAAGTGCTTACCCTTGGGTGCCCGTGGCAAGCAGTGGCTCCTAAAGACCAGAAAAGCTGTGTGTTGGTATAGTACAGCCCATCCTGTTTGAAGCTTTATTAGGTATTATTAAACATTCTTCATTATGCCATTTGTGCTATCAGTAATTTTACCATCTGTCCTCATAGTTTCCCTTTGATTTGTTGCTAAATGATGGAAGTTGAGGCACTTCATATGGACTTGGCTCTTTTTCATTATCAGATTAATGATCTGTTCCAATTTAACTGTGCAACTTCTTATTATGTGAGTCTATTCCTGAAAGGACGCTCAGGCAGAAACCCTGAGTGCCCCCACTTTGTATCCATCATTACTCTGGCATGCTCTCTTTCTCCAGGGAATAGTATTGTACATTCTTACTGGGTGGCTGGAAGATGAAGTTCCCCAGCAATACAGGAGCTCACCTAAAGGGCTAATAATTTTTTTCAGTGTTGGGTATTAATTTAAAATTTTCCCTGGACTGCATTAAAGACAAATTTTTTTCTTGATTTACTGCTAAAAATTTATCTCAAGCCTCTGTTTCTACCTTCTTTAGTCTCATTTCACTTTGAGTAATCAAATTTCAGAGGGTAAAAGATTTTTTCTTTCTCAAGTACTCTGTGCCAACATTCATTGGTGACTTGGTGTCAGTATCATGAAGCTGCCAAACCACACAGAAAAGTTGTATCCTACAAGCACTCCCAAGCAGTGCAACTTTGGTCTCAATGATGACAAGTGATATATTGCTTACTAAAGATAACACCTCACCAGCTCCCATCCCTCAGTCCTTTTTCATTCTGCAGTTACAGAGTTAGTGAAACCAGGTTTGTCTGTACCTAGCCAAACTTTCTTTGTGTGTTTGGGGTTTTTTGTTTGTTTGTTTGTATTTCATTAGTTTGGTTTGGTTTTATTTTTTATTTGTTTATCAGAAAGTTTGCATAAGGTTAGTCCAGAGCGTGGGACCCTCTTAGAGGTGAGGACTGCAACTGAGCAGAACTCATTAATTTTAAAATCTGTCCAGCAATAACATCTGCTTTTCCATACTGGCATGAGGAAGTTGAAGACCTGGGTTCAATTTCTACTTCTTCCTAACCTGAAGGAAATCCCCTTCCCTTCCCCTTTTCCCTCTGAGCACCCCGATGACCAAGCACTTATGTCAGCACCCACTTTCCTTGCTTCTGAAGCAAGGTGCCTGTGTACAGATCACAGGAGGTGAGCCTAAGGAGAGGGAGGTGACACCACACCATAGAGCTTCAGAGCACTGGGGTGATGGTGTGGAGGGCAGGGAGAGCAGCAATCTGCTCCCCAGGCCCAACTTACAGGAATGAGAACTCCCACGACTGCAGTCTCTTTGGGCTGGAGCTTAGGCTGTCACCATGCAGCACCAGGGGTTAAGCAAAGTTGGAGCAACTCTTGCATTATTCCCAGATCATAACACTTCTGTCAGGAGCTGGCTTCTGACTCCTGAACTTGTACACAGTGGGATGAACATATCAATGCCTAGGCTAGGTGGCCACTTTATTTTCCAGGTTACACTGAAAACGGCACCCAATTTCTCTCTAAATTGTTACGCCATGGCCATCAGAAAAACCCTCTGCACTACGTATGTGCAAACACTATAGTTTTTCTGAATGTTGTTAAAAAGGAAATGAGAACTTTTCCTGCAAATGTAGAAATCATTTTGCACAGAGAAGCTCAAACAGGACTTTAAATGTCAGCAAAGCAGAGAGCCGTGGAACTCACTGAACCTTGTTTTTATGCTGTGCAGGTCTCTGGCTATGTCTAAAATTAATATATTTACAGTAAAATACTGGGCTCCTGTTGTGATTTCTTTTTTAAACTTTTGTTTGGGAAAGACTTATTTGCAGCTATTTCTACTCTGTATTGTTGACATTTTGAAATAAAGGAATGTATTAACTTGTGTAATTTTTATTAGTTTAGCAGCTTGCCTATGAAAGACACTACTGAGACTATGAAAGTGAGTTGCATAAAAGCCATTTGGGAACTGAGCTAGTAAACTAAAAGAGATCCTACCAAAACAAATTGAATAATACAGAACTGTTTGTCAAAGCTGAAAGTCAGGACTTACTATTACATGCTTCCAAAATTACTGTACATGTTTATGCAGTTGATTCATTGAGAAATACTAGGGAAGAGTTGAAAAGGCATTTAAAAATAACATCCTCTGAAATTTTTTTTTTACAGAATCATTTCGGTTGGAATAGACCTCTAACATCATTGAGTCCAACCACTAATCCAGCACTGCCAAGTTTAGCACTAAACCATGTTCCCAAGT
>VYZQ01031011.1:13883-32150 GCA_013400655.1 Mystacornis crossleyi | reverse complement strand
TACTAAATTTCAGATTTGACAGGGAGATAAAGGATTGAGGTAATTCAGGAATTTTGAATTAGAAAGTTCAAATTTCTTGGGTTTATTCCAAAAATGATTGTTTTGTTTCTCTGATAGAACCTGGCTGGGAAGGTATTTTCCATCTGTCTGAAAAGTTTGTGACTTAAAAGTGCATGTAATGTAAGTCTATAATTTTGTCACCTTTAATGTCCTTAAAAATCACTCCATACCCTTCATAAACCCATCTGAAGCAAATATCAATCTCCAATATTCATACCTGGACAGAAATATCAAGTGTCAAAGAGTCTGTATTGGAAAGTGGCTTTAGCAGTCTAACAGGTGTTGCCTTAGTTTTTCAGGTAAGTTCAAGAAATCTCAGCTCCAAATTAGATTCCCCCAATAGTTAATTATAAAATCTAGGATAAAAGTTTAAATTTAAAAAGTTTCTGTGTAACTTGTGTACTGGTGAATTTGTCTTTAGTGTATTTTATTGCCCAAGCATCTGGTGTTGCACTAAAAGAATCAGAATCAATTAGGTTGTAAAAGACCTCTCAGATCATCAAGTCTAAACCTTGACTGATCACCAACTTGTCAACTAGACCATGATGCTAAGTGCCACGTTCAGTCATTTCTGGAGCATCTCCAAGGATGATGATCCCACCATCTCCCCGGGCAGTCCATTCCAATGTTTAACAACCCTTTCCATTGAGAAATTTCTACTAATGTTCAACCTGAACCTCAGCTGGTGCAGCTTGAGGTCATTTCCTCTCATCTTGTTGCTAATTGCATGGGAGAGGAGGCCGACCCTCACTAATGAAATAGTATTCTTCAATAAAGGATTGATATTAAAAACAATAAAAGATTGATACTAAAAACAATTTCTGAGGGTAAAATATATCCTGGAATGCTTGGAACCAGGTAGGATGTGTATCAAACTTTTTGAACCATCCCATTATTCATCTGAAAGTAAAGGAAAAAACACAGAACTACACAAGCATTTGCCATGTTTGAGTGAATTAGGTGTTAGCATTCTATGCCTTGCAGAGAGATGAACTAGAGAATTCGGAGGCCTGGGTGTTCTAATGTCATGGCCCCCAAGAGTCACAACCTTCATTGTTATCCCAGAATTTATTTCATTCCAAAACTACCACTACTAAATGGTAGTTGATTTTAGAGAGTTTATACAGGTAAGCAAGGCTCAAAGGGATAAAACAGTTTCTTAATCTATTCCGCTATCGTATATTGTATCAAACTAGATCCATTGGACAAAACCAGCCAAAACTGGTTCCAAGTGGTACAAACCAGTTCAAACTGGATCCAGCTGGTTCAACTGGACCAAACCAGTTGCAACCACTTCAAACCGATTTGAATCAGTTCAAACCAGATTAAGCTGATTCCAATAGTTTCAAACCTGTTTCAGATGGATCAAACCAGTTCCAAGCTGTTTCAAACTGGTTTCCAATGGTTCAAGAGCCCCAGTCCTCACTGCAAAGAGTTTCAAAATTATATTGATGAGTTTGGAGCTGAGATATTCAGGTCCCCTGTGTTACGTGGGACTTCAGCAATGCTGGTTTGAACAAGGAGAATCTCTTCTAAATTTATAACTACAAGTAACATTCGTTAACCCATCCTCTCACTGAGCATTATGTTCCTTGGCAGGTACTGTCACCTCTGGCCAACTGCCCCGAGGACTGATTTTCCACACAAATGTCAATAAGGGATGCAGATTCAGGCTTCCCACCAGGTGATTATGATAGTTAAGATGCTCTCAGCTACTGCGACACCCCTAATGCAGCACGGCATGTCTGTGAGAGGGCTGTATTTTGCATACTCCTGCACGAGCTGTTTGCAGTTCTGGGGAGCATGTGGCACACACACCTGCTTTTGGCTGTGCCATTCCCCCAGGCTCTGCCATGCTGCTTTTATTTTATGACAGAACCCAGCACAACGCAATCCAAAAAGCAGGTGTGTGACAAAGCTCTCACTTCACTGACATGTCTGCCCCAAGCTATCAAGTACTGCAGTTTGCTCTTGCAGTTTGGATAGGCAATTACCTCCTCTGTGGTTGCTGCGTGTGATACTGGGGATCAGCAAATGAAACTACCCTTCTGATATCTTACAATTCAAGAGCCACACAGCCTCATTTCCAGTAAAAACTTCTGAGTGGGTTTGTACACGCTGGGAATGACTATTTGTGGTGGAATTGTGGTCCGAGGAAAATTTCTTTCATACCTACTGAAATTTAATAAAATGACTGATTGTTTTTCATCTTCCAAAATCACTCCTTTGTCTGTTTATTTATGGAACCAGATTTTCCAAAGTTCATCCCTACTTATGCTACTGCTACTATAGCAGTGTGCTACATTTTTAGTCTTGGCATTATGCTAGCAAGTCCACAGATCAGCATGTATGTGAATAGTGCTCACTTGAACAGTTTAAATAGTGTTTCACCTCATAACAATTATCACTACAGAACTCTGCTGAATCACCCGGGAGACCATATGATATCCTGCTCCTGATGTCTTTAAGGTGCACAGCTCCCATTTGTTTAATAAAGTTAAGGCAAGTAACAACTTTGTTGTCCTCACCGTTTTTTGAGCAGCTTGGCTTTTCAGATTTTCTGAAGATGACCTCCTTGAAAAAAAGTAATTGTACTAAAGGTAGGGCCAGATTCTGTCCCTAAACATGTGCTGGATACTGTGCATAACATCCTGTTGACATTTGTGCAAGAGGGTACTGCTGAAGCTGGGGACTCGTATACCTAGGGAATAAAGGTAAAAAATTGGAAGGTGTTTAAGTCTCACTATCAGGGATATAATATTTTTGAATGGCAATGTGACTTAGGCTCCTTGCCCATTTTTGAAATCTGTGTCCTCCAGCTACTGCCAAATGGTTCAGCCAAAGAGCTTCTTCTTTCATTTGAGTTGCCTGTAAACAGATCATAATTTTCTCATTTACTTATTCTTTTTTCACATTTTTGGTGAATATTTTTTCTGAGCAGTTCCTGAGCTGTAGCCCATTCACAAACAATTCATCACGAGCATTTGAAGCTCAGTTTTCAAACTATTTTCCTTTTTCCAATTGCATGATACAATATCAAGACACTTTCCACCTACAAAGATTCTGTAACAAAAACAAACAAACAAACAAACAAAAAAAAAAAAAAAAAAAAGAAAAAGCTTAATCATGTCGGTCTCTACCTGCCTGAAAAATCACTGCAAAAATACCAAGGGTGAGACCTACAGTCAGTTCGTATTTGTTGGGACCTGAAGCGGGCGCTGCCCTGGCTGTTTCTTCAAGGCAGCTCCGGCGGTGACAGGAGGCTGAGCGATTGCGGTGCCTCCCAGCAGAGGGAGATACGAGACACGGACTCCGGCCCCGGCTCGCAGCTCTCATTCCCTCTCCGCAACAGATCGATGAGTCATGAATGTTTAAGGAACGTGTCAGAGTCCCATGGCTTCTCATTAGCTAAGCATTTTATCTGAGAAGAAACCTCTGTTAGGCCCGTCTCTGGTAGTGCATCGTTCTACACCAGGTTTCCTCGGTTTCTCCCTTCGGCTGAGGTGAAGGACGTGAATAACTTGAAATATTTCAGTCTGTTGCACAACAATGTTTTATTCTTCTCTCCCTGTCCACTCGGCATTTGCTGTTGTAGCATTGTAACTACATATCTACCTCTGAGTTGACTATTAATGTGACTGAGGGGTGTCAATCTCTGCCCCAGGATCGTCTGATTCCAACTGACATGAGTTTCTCTTTTATTTACCAAGTACTAATTTTTTGATTGAATTTCTGATTCCAAATTTCTTTACAAGCGCCACAAGAACCCTCCCTCTGACATCTCAATACCACCTCACTGCCCACATCTGCCTCTGTGTTTTTTTCCTGCCTTAGGTACCATGAGAAAACAACATAATTTCTTTAGGTTCTTTGTTTCAAATTCCCTCTGTAGGTGTATATTCTGGGTTGCTCTTGCTACATGTGTTATTTAATGGATTTTCTTCCCTGATGCACTTTGCAGAAAGCAACACTAGAAAGAATTATAATTACAGTATTTATTAAACCACTTCTAAGGGGAGGAAAATGATAGCTTGCAGAAAGAAACTCAGACAAAACATGTTTAAGAAGATGCAGGGTCTATGAAGAAATCCATTTGCCAAGAAAACTAGCTGTTAACATAGTATTTTGGTGCTCTACAATAACATCAACTTACATACACACCTGCGTAGCATTCATTTATATTCTAGATTTAAAAATAGCACAATTTTAATTGTTACAGATTTTCTTTATAGTTCAATATATTTGCAGTTTCATGCATGAACTATTTTGTAAAAACTGATCACATTCAGCAAACTATGGGAGTTTGAATACATGGCAATGGCCCCAGCCTTCCCATTTATGTCTACTTTGTGAGGAAAACCAGCCACAACAAAAACAAAGAGCCTTATTTTGTGTGTTTGGTTTTTGGTTTGTTTTTCTGTTTTTTTTTTTTCCCCTTTTTAATTCTGAATCGTGACAAACTACTCTGTTGTACAGCTGGTTTGAAATGCAACTCTCCCTACTAGCTGCTCTACTGTACCTTCCCAGAATGCATGAAAGCATTTACTCCTGCCAATGTGTAACCCAGTAATCTCTTTTTTAGAAAACAGAAAGAAGCTTTCATAGGGAAACCCTCAAATTTCTGAGCTGTGTGTGACAGTAGGAGGAAATCTGTTGTAGTTGCCTGTAATTGAAGCCCAGTTGTGTGTTTTCAGTCTTTTTTCACCTGGCCTCTTAGTGGCAGTGCAATTAGAGCTCAAATGTACAGGGAAAACTTAGCCCAGTCCAGTAATCAAAGCAAACATTATATAGATTTTGATTGCTCCAACAAGAACGAAGTCTTTGTTAACTGAAGTAGCTTTATTGATTCAAATGAGGAGATGTATATATTCTGTTTTGTGAAGTGCTCCAAGCTGTGTGTGCATTAAATGCTTATGAATTCAGAGATGAAGGACTGAAAAAGTTCTATGTCAGGCTGTAGAGGAGAAACTGTATCATTTCCAGAATGTTTATTCTAATGTTCTTTCCAAAGGCAGTTATAATACTTGTAGTTATCATTATCATCTTATAAAAGACCTTAATGTTTCACAAATGGCGTGATTTGTTTAAGCCACATAATTAACAACATTCTTGACTGTTTAGCAATAATTAGTTTGTTTTCATAGAAATAGTCTGTTTCATCTCTCTGTACAGAGGTTGAAAAATGATGGAACAGCAAAAATGTTCAGTCGCACAGATGAAGATGAAAAGTTTATGAAAATAAAATCACCCACAATGACAGCATGTGATCCTGTTGTAAGTATGACCTTTAGCTCCTTAAAGCACATATAATTCAATGCTGGAAAGTAACTTAGATTTGCACTACTACAGTAGTTTAAATAGACAGCCTTAAGATTTCTTTGTCTGAAGACATTACTAGGAATTTAGCTGTGCATTTCCTCATGGGCAACACAGATAACATCAACCAAAACATGAAAAATAAAGAGAAGGCTCCCCTTGCTTCTGAAGTCTAATCAGGACAATGTGCATTTCTTGTAACGCACAAGTTTTAAAAGTTTAGGAAAAAAAAATTTCAGTTTAGTCCCAAGTAGATGCATTCTGTGTCCGCTCTTATTTCCAATGAAGTTCTGCAGAGATTTACAGAAACCAGCACAGGCCCTTTGGGAATAAGTCCTCTATGTGAAAAACTTTGTGCTCTTTCACCAGTAGGACTCCACTACTGTAAAGATAATAACAGAGCCTTATTTTGGTCAGAGAGCATTGCAGGTTATCTGCAGCTGTCTGGTTTATTAACACTTCAATTCAAGACCTACATTTTTATTCATTGTTTCTCTTATGAGTAACATTTTGAAAAGTAATATCAAATAAATGGACCTGTGGCTGTGACCCCACACAATGCTTTCTTTTATTAGATGTCTCAGTTGTTCTGTGTTCAAGGATGATTAAAGTATCTTGAACAGAGTTTCATAGTTCATTTCATTCCATGTGCATTCACAAATTAGTTGATGGTAATCTATTAATAAAAACTTAATATTCTGCATTATTCTCTATAGAATGTTGCAGGGTTTTCTTTTTTTTTTTTTTCCTTTTTTTTTTTTTCCTGGAACTATTAACTATTCACAGACTCCCTTCAAAAGTATGGTAAGATACAGATTACAATACTGGCTTGATAATGGCCAAGACTTTTCCTTCCTCTCTAAGTAACAAAATCTCTAGGATGAGAAGTGATACTTAACCTTCATAACTAACATATTAGCCATTATTTAGTCTTGAGATTATTAAAACCAGTTTTAAAATGTGGAACCAGGATTTACCCCTGAAAAACAGGATATGGTAGACTGTTTTTTTTGGTCCCAACAGATCAGTACCAGCAGTCATGTTATCTGCAAGATTAACATCTCTAAAAGCTCCTCCTTCTCCAGACGACAGGAGGTCTAAAAAGGAAGAAGTTGATTTTTACAATGTTAGACCACAACAGCTGTGCCTGGGGACTCATTGATTTCTCTGGAGTTAAATTGTTCCAAGTAACAATACCAGCTCACCTAATGATCCCTCTGAAAAGCAACTTTTAATGATAAAGTGACCAAGATAGAAGGCATAGGCTGGAAGAGAGGACATGCAGGAGGGGGACGAGACAGCACATTACCAGATAGTCTCGACATTCACAGCGAGTGGCAGTAAGTTCATTAATGACTGGAGACCTCTGATGCTTTCTGCCTGCTCTACATGTTCTCAAATGTGTCCTGGAAGAGGAAGGCCTAAATTGGAGCTAAGAAAGCGCAGCATTATGGAGGCTGCTGGCTGACTTTTTATCCTTTTAATTTTTAACAGATAAGGAAGATTTGGTTACTTCAGAAGAAAAATGAAGAACCGATCACATTTTACAAGGATGAGCATGTGGGAGGACTGCAGGGAATGGAACACTGTAAAACCAACAAGACATAATACATAAGCAGCAAGATTCTGTTTCTTAGAAGGCTCAGATAAACAATATGGTCATAACTAGGACAAGATTCACAGTTACAAGTCAAGAAAATATTTTGTGATTCTTGTTACTCCCCACACCTCTAACATTTCCGAGATTTTCAAAGTCCCAAAATCCCTCCAGAAGCACAGAAAAAAGTAGCTCACGTATCTTTAGCCATTTTTCCTCCTTTTTTGTTGTTGGGGTTTTGTTGTTGTTGTTGTTTTAGGGGGGGTTGTCTTGTTTGGGTTTTTTTCTTTCTTTGTTTGATTGGTTTTGGGGTTTTTTTTCCCCTCCCCTATTCCAAAAGGAATTTATTTTTCAATTAAATTTATTTTTATTCCACACATGCCTTCGATCTTTCTCTGAAAGGAAAATAATTCTCACAGTGATGCCAGGACAGCACTGTTTTACACAGCAGTATGTGCTGTAAGCTGGGTTACCTTTGAATAGGTGGTGGAAAGTAATTCTGTGACATTTTCTAGCTAGCCAGATCTTTGTGCGTGGTGGAACTCTAAAAAAGAAGGAGTTCAGAGCATGCAAAGGAGACACTGTGTAGCCTTACCCCATTTTGGCATGGATTCAGACCTTTTGTTACCCTTTTAAGGACATTCTTCTGCCCTAGGAGTGCCATGTGTCCTTAATGTTTACAGGAGAATTAAGATTACCAGTGATAGTGGTCTTAGGATCAAGAGGCAAGTGTACATTCAATACCGTGTTTATACTCCTAGCTGGTTTTCCCAGAATTAGTACACACATCAACAATTCCGTAATGTATGAGTAAGATCTGTTTATTCCTTACCACAGCTTCAGCATTAATCATTTGTTCTTCTCCAAACCACCAGTAAAACTCTGTGCTGTGGAAAAGTACTAAACAATGTGTAGTGCCTTGGATCAAGATCAGGTTCAGACCTAGTCCAGATTTAACAATACAGTTTTGCACATGACCATTACACTGCATTTCAGCTCTCTGCTCCCAGATAGAGGAATATCATCAGTTTTCCATTCAGCTGTGCCTTGCTCTCAGTCAATAATTTTGGAGAATAAAATTTTTAGAGACATCCAAATGTAACCAAACACAAAATTTTGAGAACAGGAGATCATTTATGTTGCAGTTTTGGCAAAAATTATAGAAAAAAAAATTACAAGCTGTGAAGATCCCTAACATTTTTCAGTGGTGTAGAGAGCTGCAAGGCTGAAGGTAATGCAGTTTTCTTGGGTATTGGATTGGTGTCACAATTACTCTCTGCTGATGAGTGGTTTATTTAAGAAAACTGTGTCAGTCTGGGGATTATGATAGAAAGAAAAAAACATTTTTAGATCCCTGCATCTAGGGGATTCATTTGGAAGCACTGATAAATAGACACAGCTGGTGGCAGAACCAGAAGCTGAGCTGTCCTTTATTTCCTGCTTCCTATGAAGTATTAATATCAGGTGAGGTTGACTGGTATTAAGAAACAAACTGAAAGCAACTGGAAGGGGAAATAACAAATAGAACTAATATTTGTCTAGAGCTGCCTAAAATCCACGAAAAACTTGAGAAGCCTTCTCTTAACTTCGTCTGCTAGCGCTTTCCTGAGAACTTCGGCAAATACCACTCGGTGAGCTAACTCCTTTCACAGTTACCGAAGTGTTACAGTACCTTTTATAGCTACTAAGGATGGTGTGTTCATTAGCAGATTGGCCGTGCAACTACGCAGCCATTGCTGCAAATCACTGTGGGTGGGTGTGTTTCTTCAAACTCAGGGCCCCAGTACTCCGTATGGTTTTCACTGTAACACTTTTCATCTGGACCACCTGACTCCCCGTGGTTTTCAATTCCGCTGGTCTGCAAAGAGATGCTGTTTTCCCCGCGTACAGTATTTATGTCCTTCCACGTTTAACCCCAATAGAATCAGTGCTAAAGGTGAACATTAAACCAGAGAATGACTCCTTTAATTACATCTGCTACTGACACAAATGTTCTTTATATCCCGAATCTCCTGCTAGTACTCTTATGAACTACCATGTACCTCTGGCAGGAGAACAAATGTTCACAGGCTTAAGGAATTCCATATTCATTTTATTGATGGTAATTCTGTTAGTTGTGCACTCTGAGGCTCCTCCTGGAGCACAGACTGGTTTGGCTAATGGATTCTGCAAACAAAGCACACATTCAAGGGAAATTCTCCAGGGAACTGAAAAATGAGCCATTACCTGAATATAGACATTAGAAAAAAAATACCAAAACAAAGCAAAAGAGCCATCCAAAACCTAATACAACAATATTTGTAAAGTATGGTTCAGCCTGGATGGTGGGATTTCTAGAAACCTTGCTTAAATGTTTGTAACCCAGTTTAGTGGCAGACAAGTTTACTGTGAGTACCTAAACCACTTGTAGATGGCAGCTGCCACAGACCGAGAAACACTGGCTTAGGGGACTGCGGGTAGCCTAATCCACCCCACTGCAGAAACTTGTGCCAGCTGATGGCAAAGGAAACTGCCCAGCTGTGCAATCCCCGCACACAGCAAAAATCGCGGCAATTTATTTTCCTATAGGTTACAGAGTAAGTTCTGATGGGCCCATAGGATATATCTCTGGGGCGAGTCCAATTTCTGTTAGAGAGGAGCGCACACAAAAATGCTTGCTACAGTTTCAACCAAAACTTTGTGAGTTGCCTCCAGAGAAAGCCAAGGGACAGAAGTACCTGTTGTCTGCTGCAAGGTGCCAGTAGGCATGACACAAAGAGGATTAACAATGTCAAAAGTTTGGGAACCTGAGGATTTACATTTTTGGTCTAAAGCCACAAGGTTTTATGCTTCTGGGTTCTTCAGGTCATGCTTAGTCTGGATGTGTCTTAGCCAGCCATTTAAATTGAACTCATTTATCTTTTGAAAACATAGAAAGGTTGGAAGTTGATCTCACTGCCTGAAGGAGGGATAAGTTAGCCCATTTCTCAAGAACATGTTAGGAATGGCAATTAAAATCTAATTCTAATTAGCAGCACTGGATGCTACTCCAAATAAACAACAATCAAATTTGTTGTGCAGATTTTTAGCTGCAGAAGTAGACAAGTAGTAGAAAATGCGCAAGTTAATCACTGTTGTCGCAGCAAATAGACTAGAGTGTAAATACATAAAAAACACACTTAGGATTTCTTCTGCCAAATGAATTATTGTCAGACCAGACATTAAGGCTGATGCTGAGGCCAGGGCAGCCTCTTTAGGCCTTAGTGTCTGGTCTGATTCCTGGTTAATTAGGGCTGAGAAGTTGGAAAGTTTGCAGGTCTGTTACTCTTTACCTGCTCTGAGGAGTTAAATTAAGAGAAACCCCAGGCTGTCAGTTTTCTATCTCTAATAATCATCCAATAAAAATTACAGAGAGGCTGAAAGCCTTCAGCTGTCAGTTCAGACTTGTTACAGTGGGTCAGGTCATCTGGAGAGCCAAAAGAAGTAAGGATCCAGGAACTTTAAGAATTAAAGGTAAATTGTCTTTTGTTTAACCATTCCTATTGTAAACTTTAGGAGATTTGCAAACCATATCCCAAATAAGGCAATTATAAGGCTCTTCATTTGGTCCTCTTAATTTATGACCATAGTCCTAATAAATGCTTTCATTAATTTGAGCAGCACTAGCTCCTGATCCTGTATCCCACCAGGCACTTCAGAAATGTGACTAGTGCTATTACTATTCATGTGTGTACATCCTGCAATGTGCCTAGGGCCGAGATCCTGAAAGTTCAGCATCTAAATATCTTTTGAGATTATGGCCTACATTAAACAGAACTGAATTTGCGATACATTTTGGCATAATGCTTCCAGAAACTGCACTAATAACTGTAATAATTCCTAACCTAGCTGTTATAAGGGAGGGGAACCACGTTAGAATTCTAAGAAACAAACACATGGAAATATTTAGAGTATGTCACCCAACATTACATATTGTGCGTTTTAATTGCAAGGAAGCTGGGACTGCAGTGCAAAACAGCAACACTTGTGAATTTGGACTGCCATTACTGTCACATTTTGTGGAGTACTACATTTATACACATTTTAATGGTACTCAAAATAGAATGCCAGACCTTCTCAGCATTACTTGCTCTGTAAAAAGAACCTGAAGTCGAAGTCTAGAAGCAAAGGAAATTAAAAAAAAAAAAAAGAAGAGATGAAGAAGGAATGGAAAAAAGACGGAAATCCTATGTGATGCCTTTCCTGGAAACAATTTAATGAAAATAGTAACAATAAGCTTATTCTAAAAATAAATTCATATAATCCACTGCTCCATAAGGAAAGTAGATCTTTTAACTACTGTAAAACAAGTGAAGTACTACCTATCAATAGTTAAGCATAAAACAAAGCTTTTCTCTTCATCTTCAAAACCAGAAATCTGAACACTGGACTAGCTACAAATCCAGGGAGTTTCACTAATCCAGTTCTGTACACATTTTTAAATAGCCCTTTAAAACTCTGCTTATTACTATTACTTAAATGTAAATTACTATTTACATGCAAATCTTGTAATAGAGTTTTCACACAAATCCGTATTTCATGACTTTCTGACAGCAACTTAGTGTATTATGAAGGAAAAGGAAAAGGAGGTAATTTATCCCAAAGATGTTTGGATACCTTCTTGCTTATAATTCCACACAGCAGTAAAACATCTGGCAAGAAAGGGAAAAAAAATTGTCCTCTTTTTTTGCATGTGTCAAACTGTAGAGCCCTTATTAATATTCATGGCCTCTCCTCTATCCCACCTTGAACAGCTCTAACTACAACTGAAAGGCTGAGTCTAGAGCTTCAGCAGAGACCTTTATCTTGGCACCAGCTTAAATTCTGCTTCTCCAAAGTGGGAAGAGTAAATTTGCATACACTGAACTTATAACATTAAAAAGATATGCTTTCTCTTCCAAAACACTACAATCTCTATTTCTGAGCTTATTGCAACTTAATTCAACTCAGCCACGACAGGGCCAAAGCTGGAGAATGAGGTCTGCATACACTACTAGTGAGATGCATGCTGAATTGTAGACACAGTAGATGTGAACTAGAATTCGAGCTGCCTTTCAACTTGTTGGCAACCTTGGTTTTTTAAATCATTCCTGTGAAGGCAGCTTTTCAACACATGAGGCCTAGAAATGATTCACCATTATTGGGTAATTCTTATTCATTCAAACTTTTATGTCACTGCTGCACCTCTGCAAGTCATGCTGAGGTAGCTCATCGGTTTAACCAGGGTGCAGGCAAGCTGCATATTTGGGAAGTACATGAAAAAGTTACCTTTGTTTTCAGAACTTCTGAAAGTGAGTTCCAAGATACTGACTGCAGGGTCTTGCCTCACATCCCTGGCTCAAAGATTAACATTTTGCCAGTAATAATCATCTGAGCTCTTATTCCTTAATTTAATTTGAAGGCAGTGACATATATAAAATTAAAACATAAAATTAAATAGTTCAAAGGAAAGGATTTTATCTCTCACTCATAGTTAATGAGAAATGAGTATTATGAAAGCTGTCCATAGGAATGTCTAACTTAAAATATAAATTAAAGTTTTGGTCTCAGACATTGGAACAACTTCAGAACAGCACTGACTGTAAAAATATTCAGTGATGTTAAGATCTTTCTAGGTTAACACAAGGAGAGTAAAATTGTTTGAAATTCATTGGTATAAGAATTTGGCTTGAATTTCTTCAAGCAAAAATGGGATCCTTGGTATACCGCCTTGAAACTCAGACCTCTTATGGCCATGGTGTCATGTAAAGAGCTACAGAGATTTGCACTGTAGTTGTGCTGCTTGTGAAGACAGAGTTTTTAAGGGCATACAGACACATGGAAATTTGTGATTAGATCCAATATCCATGCAGAGCAACATTAAGATTAATGGGCCTGAACTCAGTTTCAGGATCTGTCCCGTACGTACTTCTTCATGGGCCTAGAATGCAGAAAACTGGGGAAAACTCTCTAACAATTGAAAAAATATTGTCTGAAATTTTCCTGTGGCATGGATGTAACAATGTCTCAAATGATCTCGAAATTATTGTTGTAATGATTGACCTACTCAGTTGGGAAATATACTGAATTTGCCTGGGGGAAAGAGGCAGGACAAAACACTATTCTAATGCAATTATTTTATATGGAATGCAACAGGTCACGTAATCACAACGTGTATTAAGCATTGCATAATTACATTTTTTCTTTTGTATCATCAAGGCAGTGCAACAGCTGAAGTACAAGACTGCCATGAGCTGAATAAAATTACAACCAAGTTCCAAAATATTTACAATTTTAGCTGAATGCAGCCTGCCCAGGATACATATCCTGCTACCAGATCTGGATACAACTTTCGCACAGAAATTAACCATCCCCCGCCTTTGGTAGAAAGGATTCACAGTATGAGGGTGCAGCAACAAGCTGCCTGCTAATCTTGCTTCCCTGGAGGCCCTGCTGGCTTGCTCAGCACTTAAAGTAAGTTAGATAAGTGCTTATATATCACAGCGACAGGCATTATAAATATCCTGCTCAGCTGTGTGCATATGGAGCTACATTAAGTCCAGGGCAATTTACATGTGCATCTGGAGGCAAAACACTCCGTGCAGTTTCACCTGTTAACCACACATGTAATGACCTTCCCAGATACCCAGCTAGAATGACGGATGTCCAAAGATGCCCAGCTGGCTCCTCTCTGCCAGCACCTACCTGGGAAGCACCTATGTTGTCAGCAGATCTGCACTGCAGAAGCAGCTGAGTGCCTGCTCTCTGCGTTCTCAAGTTAGTGGCCTTGGGGACAGCCAGGACTCCCTTGCTGCTTGTATTCCCGGCAGCATCAGTGGGAACTCAAAGGACTTGGAGTCTCCCAGTTCCGTGCCCAGCCCAGCTGTCAACAGAAGTCTCATGCCACGCAACGTTTTGGAACCAGCCTCTGACTTTTGCTTCTAACGTCACCAGAAATTGAGCCACAGGTGAAAGAATTTTTGGCTCTGAGTAATCGCATTGTCTGTATCAACATGATTAAGCAAGCAATACATTCAGAACTTTGCATATGAGATAAATTAAAGCTCTTTGTTCAATGGCACTGCATGCATTTGAGTTAAAAAGGGTGTATAGAGTGTCCCTTCAGTAACCCTGCCTTGTCATCATGATACACCACCCTGTACTCCTAGGGCTCAGAAAGATTAAGAGAAGCATTTACATCTTGCATTAATGAAGCAACAGATTATGGGGTTGTGCACTCTGTTACTGTTTGCTTATTTGTATTTATTTATTTATTTATTTATTTTACAACCTAAGTGAATCAAAGTTCCAGTGGGCTGAAGAGGATGATCTCAGCTGATGTCTGGAAGTAATTTTATAATTGCCCAGTAAGTCAGAAATGACAAAACCTACTTTTTTATCCCCATGGCACTGAGACCACCAGTTGCTGCATTTCCTGCCGTACTCTATGCTGTTTGTACTCAAGAGGTTTCTTTTCAAGGGGAAAACTGTTTACATCCATGACTAAAACAAGATATATTGTGCAGTGGAGGATATTTGGTTACAGAAGAAAGAGACTGGAAGAAGGGGAGAGAAAATAAAAACAATAAGTAGTGACTTAAGCCTTCAAACATTCTCATTTTTTTCCTTCTTCAATACGGCTTTGAGGTTTGTTTTGGAACAATTTCTCAGCAGAAGTCCCGGGGTTTCTCACAGATGAGAGTTATTATTTCCCAAAATTGTTTTTATTATCTGGTTGCAGAAAGGAACACAGTTACTTTCTCAAACAAAATGCACCTGTAACCCCACCATCATCAGAGAGGTTCATAGTGACTCTCAGCAATTTTTGTATGAGAAAACTTCCCTGAAATTGACATTTTAACAGCAAAGCCTGGTGGCAAGAGGGGCAAACCTGATCTCTCCTATTTAATCCCACACCTTCTGTGAAGGCAGCAGAAGTACAGGATTATCTCCAGGTCTCTCTCTTGAGGATGAACACGTAATTACAACAATTCCCTCTTCCTCATTGTACTGCTATAGATAAAGGTAAACACAATGAGTCAGATTGCAAAATAAACAATTACTGAACTCCTTTCAGAGCCATTGAAGTATCTCCGTCCCTTGCCTAACACATGCTGTCTGCAGTCTTCTGCTTGCGTGACAGATGATCTGCAGCCACGGCTGACATTTGCACGGTCACCCCCAAACCTTCACTTAGGAGTACATACAGCACAAAGACAAGCTGCCATGCAGACAGAGAGGAGGCTGGATGCAATGGTCCAAACAGCCAGCCCTGTGCTTGCTCTAGTGCTTTACTCCCGGCCCTCTGCTACAGAAAGAGGTTACATATTACATACCCAAATCAGGTCAGTCTTCTGTGGCTGCACACCACCAACCTCGTTTCTATGGAGTGTCTGCTTTTTGGATTGCAGAGGCTTCTTCTATGCCTTATAATACAACAAAGGCCGGGTCTCAGGTGGGAACTGTAGGTGATACTGCAATAAACTCAAAAGGGAAGTCATATTTTGTGTTGTCCTTTGTCTTTTTACAAGGGCATTAGGCACTCTGAGGTTGGCCAGTTAGGATTATTACTTTTTGACTGGCAGGCTCCAAATTACGTCTCATCTGATTAACTCCTTTTATAATTTATTTGCAGGTGTCAGTGAATGCAGTGGGGCTGCCTGTAAGCAGTTCTTCACTGTGACAAACTTAGAGAGATCAAGTGGCTTGCCAAACATTTTTTTCCAGGATGCCTGCTGCATACAATCTGTCTTTTTGGCATCTACAAGCCTTACGATCTGCATGCCCTCCCGTCATCTGCTATTTGGCTATTGTCTTAAAAAAGGGTTTTTGGAACTTAAATGTCAACAGGTGTGACAGAATGTATGAAGGCATTCTGTACAGAAACATGACTAATTATAATCTTCTTTTTGCTTAAATTTTTATCCCGTTAACAATTGAAGTTAAAAATAACCTGCATACAGAGCCCCATGACTTTAGAAAAAGTTCACTAATTAATAGAGCTTCTAATTAACAAAGTCTTACAATCTGTGTTGGTTATAAGTCATCCCAGCTCACACACGTTTTGCTGTTTACCGCAAGTCTGATATCAAGCTGATCTGTCAAGCATTTCGTACGTGGTGTTTCTGGAGTAGGGGCAAGGGTCTGACCAGCATCTAACCCACATAGGCAGCTTCTGAACAGATGGGACTGGAGACCTGGCAGCTGAAACACCCAGTCTGTTCATCGACTGTGGGCACAGAGCATAGCCTGTCCAGACAGATTTTGCACCTTTAGTTAGAATGCCTATGGCAAAGGTGTTGTACAAGGAGTTCTGTGAGCATTTTAGAGCTCTGAATCCCAAATATCATGGATGTTGAAATGCCAAATGGTAGAGAGAATTAGTGTCTCATTAAAGTACTCCTCAGCACATAGTTGTGCAGAGCACTGTTCCACAAAGAGAGAAACAATTTATTGTCTGTTCTGTTGCTTTAGGGGTGAAGAGCTAGCAGAGGCTCTGGGAGCACACACCTCATTATGACATATGGCAGCAAAGAATACACACTATCTTTCCCTCTTGTTTCTCCTTAGAGACACAAAGGAAAAGAAAATTAATGGGTTGTGTTCCATCACATACAGTTGCTTTGACTGAGGGGAGAGAAAACCACATGGACTCCCATTCATGCATTTCCAAAAAACTAACCAAAGAATGAAGAAACAGGCTGCCCTTAATATAAAGGACCTGATCCAGAATACTTACCTTGTATCCCAAAGTGCTGATTTATGCTTATCTTTAAGCATCTATAACTCCCTGCCCTGTGCAGCTTTATTAGGATAAATAAGGCAAACATGTCTGGGGCAGAAGATGGAGAGAAGCAAGGCAAAGAAATAGCTACATTTTTATGATTATTTGCAGGAGATTGATTCTTCTCAGTGCCTTATCATCAGTCTTATAGTCACTAGCTACTTTGCTACACTCAGGGTCAGAGCAGTCGTATTTGTCTATACTTGTTTGTGCAAGCACGGGTGAGGTAAAGCGAAGTATGAAATGTCAGGAATATCAGTGTTGTAATTCCCCCCTCGTTGCTTCACATTCAGATTTTCCTGAGTTCCAGGAACTGACTATTTCTTTCTGTGTCATTGCCTCTCATACTCAACTTAATCCAGGCAGTGCCATTAGGTTAACGCAGAGGCTGAGCACACAACCCTTCTGCATTATGCCAAAAAAAAATCACCAAAATAGGTCTGTGTAAAAAAAACATTGTGATGAATTTGCAAAGCCTCCTGTAAATGCCTAAGGACTTTGCACTCTATAAATATTTAAAACAAATATCTCCCAATACATAAACACACTCATTTCCTGCTGATAAACCCAGACGCATCAGCAGGGGTGGAGGGAAGGCAGTTATCTGCATTCAGATGTTGTTTAGCATATCTCTAAATGCAGTGAAACTTTTTGTGTTAATTCTTCCTTTTCACTTATCTTTTTCATCATCATATAGCATTTCGAAAACACAGGGGATGTAATCCAGGTCCTAATCTGAGCTAATGGGAACTGTGTCTAATTAAAAACTCATCAGTNAATAATAAAATGGTATCAAGTGCTATCTATCAAGGAAAAGCTACACAGGCAGAATGTTTCTGTGTAATGAACAGTGCATCTGGGTCATAAAGGTCTTCAAACAATTAGGCCTCATTTTTCCGTCTCAGCTGTGCAGTGCCCATTCCCATCCTGTTTGCCTGCTCTGATTCTGATGCAAGTTGGATTCAGGGAGTGCATGCATTCAGAAAATGCTGCCATCGTGTCTGAGGCACTTGGGCTCCTCTCACTGCTCTGCTGAGTAACTGAACCCCGGCTCTGCTCTTCTGACCTAGTGCCATCTCTGAAAGGACACAAGGATAGCAAATATAGAGATCTAGCTCCAGCATTTTAATGGCTGGCACAGTCCCAGAGCTCCAGGAGATGCTTCACTGCTCTCTCCTAAAATCTGCCAGGTGGTGGGTGAAAGCCCGGAGAGCGTGCAGACTGTTGTCTTTGCAATTTTATCGTTTAAATCCACTGCAGAGCTCAAGTAGGTATGTTGTTTGCTTACCAGTGTTTGTTTGCATTGCTGCATTTCTACCATTCCTGCTTGGAGAACAGCCTTCCTCTCCCCACTTCTAGAACAATGCCTTGCAGGGAAACACTTACTAATACACTCGGGAGAGCTCCTGCTGCCTTTGCGTGGGACTGAGCGCCGATCGCATGGGGAGATAGAGTCAGGTTAGATTTCCGCTTTCTAAGTTCAAGTAAACTTCCCTAACTTATTTAGTAATGT
>VYZQ01031010.1:0-12128 GCA_013400655.1 Mystacornis crossleyi | reverse complement strand
TGTTTGTTTGTTTTGGGAGTTTTGTTGGGTTTTTTTAAACAAAACCTTCCTGTTTAGTGTCCTTGAAAGTGAAAATTCTCAGGCAAAGTGCATTCTGGGCATGAAAAGCCAGTTCATTTCTTGTTGTATTTGTGCCTTTTGTGTGCTGAGACATACGGTTATTTGAAACTGTTCCCTTCAAAGGTGGAAGTGAAATATGTAACCACTAGACTTCATGAGGCTTCATCGCAAAGATAAAATTGCTGACCTTTTATATAAATGAAGATCATACAGACAAGAGAGAGCATTGTGTAAGGATTGCTTATGGAAGCAGTTAATTGATTCGGAGTTTAGATTTCCTGCTTCTGTGTAGAAGCTCTGTGTGGGGAGATGTGGATTTGTCAGCTGAACAGGCAGTTGAATTGTAACGATGGTTTTGAATTTTTTGCTATGGCTACTTCGCTTGTTCCCATGTCTAACTGACTAAAGTCATGTTCTCCTAAGCACTAAAATAGTAAATGCTTTACCTGTTCTTACCTTTGCATCTCAGAGTTCAGAGCTGAATTAATTTCTTAGCAGGAGTAACAGAATAGCATAATCTAGTTGATATCTCCAACGTTGAAGTTTGGAGGGCGATCCTACAAGAACTTTCAACTAGCCTAACAAAGCCCAAGTTTAAGAGTTTTCTTATCTCTTCTGAAGTTTCCGGTTTTAGCAGTGTTCAAAGTTGTTATAGGGAAACTCTCCATTATTCTGTAACTCTGGCTCCTTAATAAACACGAGGTAGAATTGTGTCCCAGTAGGAAACTCACTGTAGGTGTGACTGGCAGTAGAGTCTAGTAAGTGGCAGTGTGAGAGGCTATTGATTAAGACCTAATATTTTGAGTGTGACATAATACTGATGTTAATAGTGTGTCAGGATTTCAAAGGAATTTCAGTCAAATTACTTCAGTAACTGCCAAAAGTGAAGCTTGGGAACAGATGTTGTAATGGGAGTCTTAAAATTTGACAGCTCTTCAAATAACTCTAGTGTGTCACAGTTTTAGAGCAGAGTGTTTTTGCAAGGCTGATGCCTCTTGCTTTGCTTTTCTCCCTGTCCCTAGTCCAGAATGGGCCTCAGTTTGACCCCATTACAGTCCTATGAAAACTCATGCTCTAATAAACATGTATCCAGGCAGGCAGCATGGAAGAAGAAATGGGTTTGGATGGAGAGGACAGCTGAGGTGAGGAGAGATGGTAATTAACTAGAAGGAGGAGCAGCTTGCTTTGAGTTGAAAGCAGGAAAGAATATTAATTAGAATCTGGGACTGAGTTAGACCCAGGTTGATGATAAACTAGCAGAGAGGTTGGGTTGTGAGCTCTTTGGCTGTGTTGAAAGTATTGATCATTACTGAGCAAGTGTGTAGGAGTGATGCTGCCTCTCACCCAGCATCTTGGGGACATCATGGAAAATGAGGGCTTGCTGGACAAAGAAAATACCTAAAAGAGAGCTGATGGGCAGGGAAAGGTGGACAGCAGGAGTAAGAGTAGAAGCTAGGATTTTGTAAAGAAGGCAGATAGGTCTGTTGGACAAAGATCTTGTGATGGTAAGAGCATAGGTAGCAGATCTGTAAGGGAGGGACTAAAGTGAAATAAAACAGTTTCATCCACTGCTGTTAGTAGCCAACATGCCTTCACCACTGTAGTAATATGTATCTCTGAGTGGTAAAAATTGATGTTGTGAGCAAATGGTTCTGATTCTGGTTGTGTGCTATGTAACCACGAGGATGAATTGTCGGGGCTCATCTCCTGGTTAGGAGTTTATACCGCTAGGCTACAATGCAGTGCCCAGAGGTCCAGAAGTTGCAGAAAGCAAGCAGCCATGAATATATAATTGGAGGCCATTTCTTCCATTAGTGCCTTGCTTCATCCCCTCCAAGTGTCTGGTGCTAGTTTAGTCAACATAGTGCTCGATAGTATGTCTTCATTGCTTTAGGCTGTACCATGCTCTTGCTAGATTGCTCCAGAGATGCAGTTAATTTCCTCATGGATAGTCATGGTACTGCTTTCTGTAAAGTTATTTATTATCAGAATGGTCTAGTGAGATGAGGAAGTAGTTTGCTTCCTATTTTACACGAGGAGCAAAGGCAGGGAGAAGAGAAGTTCAGTTAGTTTTGCATGGTTAGAAATGACTGTAACCTGACTCTTTTTAGACTGGTTTACATATTGCAGCCACATCCCCATAGAACTTGCTACTTTTCTCTTGCTATGATTCCCTTTTAATAACGACTTCTTACTTTACACTTGTTTCTTGTGTTTGTAGTCTCTTTGGGCGTGTAGCTGCCCTAATCAACTCGGAGAACAAGGCAGTGCTCCAGGTCCGGCTGGTTGTTGCAGCGGCAGCAGCACATGGCCATTCAAAAAGGCAAAGTTGTTTCTAGTTTCTTCTTTTGTAACTATGTTGCTTGCTCAGAGAAATGAGGAAGTGTTAGTTCCGGCATTGTGTGACTCTGGAGAACTTGTACTCCGGTGTTAGTAGCTCCTTTAAACATTTGATATTGATGCATTCCTTCTCTCTACTGTATTCACACAGCTTTAGGGCCAAACTGACACATGTTGTGAAAAGACACCTACTTGGTGTTTAAATGTTATGGAGGAGGTGAAGTGGTGCTGCAGCCTTATTAACAGAATTGTGGGCAGTGAGTTCCTTTCTCTGCTTTATGGTGAAGGAAGGAGGAATGGGCTGGTTTTTATTTTTCAGGTGGGAGACTTACAACTGTCCACATTACTCTGCTTATCCGTTTAATCTGCTGGACAGTTCTGTCCTGCTGTCACCACTGGACCCATATGTTCTTTCTGTTTTGTAGATCCTTGTGGCTTCTTCAGTTTCTCTGTAGAAATGAAATTGTATCAACCAATGTAAGAAGTATAATGCTGCTGTGTTTTCTGTCAGTAGAAGGAATGGTAAAAAATCTTTTGCTACCCTCTTCGGTTTTTTGACGGTTTGTTGAGGGGGGAGGGTAATTTTTTTTTTTTCCCTTTTAATTTTGAATCATGCTCATCACTCAGTTTTTCTTGGAAGCTTCCTTTTTAAAAGAAATACTATGAATGAAGTTTATTCTGGTTAGAAAACTATANAGGATTAAAAACAAAACAAAAAACCACAAAAAAAAAAAAAAAAAGGAAGAAGTGTTTATTCCTGGGTAAAAAAAAGACCAGTAGCCTCTATGGGTGGAGCTGTGGTGTTTTGCCTTTTCTTACCAGACCTACTGTATTGGCTTATGTTCAGTTAATATTTGGCTGATCAGCTTTGCAGCTTGGAGGACTAGAAACACTTCTGTAGAATAAATTTGGTGGAAACTTGCTTTCTTTTGAATCTGTGGCATTCATTGGTAGCAGCAAATCTCTCTTCAGTCTTAAGGCAGAGATCTTTCTCCCCTGTTAGAGAAGGAAATGGTCACGGGTGTGCTTTTGATCTTAAGAGTCAGTCTGGGTTTCTCAGAAGCACAACTGGCTTCTGATGTGATACTGGGAATGTGACAAACACTGGTGTTCAAACCCAAGGTACTTTCATGTGGAAAAGGACACATAAACAAAAACTTTAAACAATTAGAACCTCTGGTGCTGTTTCTGGCCTTATGTAGGCTTTTTGTGTGTTTAATTATGTGATCTGTCAGCTCTGCCCACCTTTACCTCTGTGGGTGGATTCATTAAATTTGAGTATCTTCAGTACAAGTAAGAATTGTAGTGACACTTTATAAAAGAACATGGACTGCAACATGCTGAAGCACAGCTACGTGTGGGTGAGTCAGGAGAGAGCTGGAGTAGCAGCACTAAAAAGAAAAGGAGGTACAGTCATCATAAAACTTTATTTTAAAAGGGGAAGAAAGCAACCAATCCATTAAAAAAAAAAAAGGCAAATCGAAAGCCATCTGTCTCCAGAGGGTGGGACGTAATAAAGTGATATGGTTTGTATCTTGGTTACTCTCCGTGTGTATAGATTTTTGTGTGTGTATGAATCTGTAACACCACATGTACACTCTGCAGGTAGTCAGCTGGATTGTGTCTCAAGACACTACTCAAGCAGGGCAGTTTGTGTCCAAAGCTAATTTAAGCTGATGTAGAACCCACGTGTACTTTCAGCAAACTAATATTTTAATTGCTGGCCAAAATACCTCAGTGATTTTTAAGCCCCTGTTTTGGTACACGAGCGATACAGGCTTTGCTTATGCTTGTGTTCCATCTGCTGGGGGCAGGTCCTCCCTGCCAGGGGACGGGCATGCACACATTCACTCGTTAGGGCTCTGTGTGTCGCTGACAGTTGTCGGGAAATAAAAAATGCCGTGTACAATAAAGTTCAATTTCTCACAGTTGTTGGATTTACAGCACCACCAGAATGATTCAGTACTGCATAAGTTTGTGTTTTTGATGTATGTGCAATAGCTTCAGTAAAGGAACTAAAAGTCACTTACTTAGTTCCAGTAATTTGTGTTTAGCTTCCACAGTTACATAGCTCTTACTTCTTAAGAGAACATGTCATATCTGGTCTTAGTATTTTAGCATGTTACAAAAAAAGTTGAAAGTCAAACTCTTTTTTTAAAATAAAAAGCACAATTGTTGTGCTAAGAATTGGTCTATTTCCTGGTTCTGAATCAGTGTTTGAAAAAAAAAAACAGCCTAACAAAAAAACCCAACTAAATGTATTTACTTGGTAAAATGTTGCTCTCTGCGAAAGGATTGGTGTTTTGTTTTTGTCGTGTGTTGTAAACGAGCAAAAATTTCATTTCACAGTTCAAGATATTTCTTAATAACTTAATCATAAGAAAGATAAACTATTTTATGTTGGTACTTCAGTGTATCTGTTTTCAAGGACAGTGTTTTCAGTCTTATGCTACAACTTTTTGGAAGTCCAGAGTCAGAAAACAATTGAAGACTGAGTGAAAGCCATGTCAGATATGTCTGAGCAGTCATCATAGTACTTTATAAATACCCTAATTCTTTGAAGTGCTTGTGCTTATGTGTCATTTTTTGCTAGATTTAAAGCTGGTTTGTTTAAGGTATTCTTTTTTCCCCTTGCCTTAGGCAGTCCCAGAGTATGAATTTCTACACTTCATCTGCTGCCCTTCACTGAAGGAGGGCACCTCGTAAAAGTATTTTCTCTCTTACCAAGCGGTTATTTTGTGTAACATCATCTCTCCCTCACTGCTGTCAGCTGTGCTCTGCTTCATAAATTGCTGAGGCTGCTGTTACAGGACTGGCTCGTAGCGGAAATGTGGAGGCTGTGTCCTGCCTGCAGTGCTGTAATAGAAGTAACTGGAAGGTGGGGTTCGTGCTCTTGCTTTGCATCTGGTCAGATAGTTTCATTCTCACTGCTCTGTCCTTCCTTATCTTTTATTTAGCACTTATGTAAAAAGCTCTTCTTGCTTGTACTTCAGGAAATATCTGACATAGATAGCATTCTTGGTGTTTTCTTTTGCTCTTACCAGCCATACTTTTCCCTGCTTTATGCTTCCCCTGAACGCTCCTAAACCAGAAAGTTTAGAGTAACTGAAAGGAGCTACTTGTAGAGTTTGAGTAGTACAGTAGGTCTGGTTGTTTTCCTACTGCTTCTTTCATTTAGCATCATTAGTATATGTAATCATCTCTGCAAAGTTGAGGCTAGAACTGCCGAAAAAGGAAGTTGTTTGAATTTTGTCTTTGAACTTTCCTTTTTTTCATAGAATCATAAAATGATTTGGGTTGGAAGGGACCTTTGAGATGACCTAGTGCCAAGCCCCCTGCTCCTAATGGAGGAGGTTCAGGGATTCTGGAATCGTGCTCCTTGTAGCCTGTTTTTCAGTTCTGAATGCAGGGCCAGTCAGGCCAGGAGTCCAGAGGGGTTTTCTTTGAACTGTGCCTTGGAGTTGGGGATGGCTTGTTGAATAGGACATGGCTTCCTTTCTTTTTTTTTCTTTCTTCCTTTATGCTGGTTCTCAGGGTTTCTCAGTACTTGTAATTGGGGCAGTCTGTAGTAGTCTGGTTTGTATATCTCACAAATACTCCTTCTGGGTCTGAGTAGAGTTTACAGTGCAGAAGCAAACTTTTCTTCTTTGTGAGGAGCTATGAGATGCTTCTCTTTTCCAAAACAGTGCTTCAAAAAAAAAAAACAAACAAACAAACAAAAACCACTCACTTTTGCAGTGAAACTGATCTTCAAGATCAATACTTCAAACTTTTCTAGTATCATTTGAGAAGAACTAAATTCAGCATCTACTGCCTGAGGTTTTACAATGGAATACATTTATGCATTTCTTAGTTATACGGGAGTAATTCTGAAAATCTTGCTTGGCTTTTGTAGTTTTTCTTGAACAAGTTTGAAAAAGGTAATATTCTTTTCTTAGACAGGTGGGGACAATATCCTCCCCCCTCCAGGTTTTGTAAGTTGCTTATGAAAAGAAGCCTTTAGGGGAAGTTTGTCTCTGACACAGTAGCCGTGTCCTCAGCCTGGAAGCTCAGTGATTAGTTCCTCCTTTGCCCATAGCACCTTGCCTGTAGTGCCAAGTGGATGGCTCTCTCTACCTTACAAAATGTGACTGAGTTAATCTTTAAATACAAATAGTATGGTCACGGTTTTTAAGCATGCTTCACTGTTGTTGTAATAGCTAGGCAGACTTCAAAGAAATTATTTTGGAAAACACTTGTGAAAGGTACAGCCCCAGAACTATCCCATCTTAATGAGACTTGTGCCTCTTACTATTGACTTATATGTATTTTATCTAAACCCGTGTTTATAGAAAACTGCAGCACTTACAAAGATTGAAACAGTAATATCAGTACCTTTGACTTACCGAGAGCAGAAAGGATGGAAGGGTGTTATGTAGTCTATTTGCCTGCTAACAGGGGATCAGTTCTGTCTGCTTATCTTATTTATAAGAAAATGATTGGTTTTGCATTTGTCTCATGGCCCAGTTTGTGACTCACTGGAAGGTTTGGATAGAAATGCATATTCTATTGCATCTATTTATAATACATCAATGTAAAATATATTGATGTTAATATTTATATTAAACACTCAATATGAAATACTCGAGGATACATAAATAATTATTTCACAATTCAATAGATGGCTACTGCAGCAGAAACAGCTGTACCAGCTGATCTGAGATATTATTTCATTTTTGTTGAGTGAGATGCCCTAATCCCAACTGTTTAATTGTTCTGGTCATGCAGGGTAGGTGATTTGAAAAGTTCCATCTGTTCCAGTGTCATGAAATGAACTGTAGTCGAATACTGCATAAATAGAAGCAGTCATCTAAAACTTGGACTTACTTGATTTAAGTTAACAGTTTGGCTTGCCCCAGCCTGTGTACTGGTTGAGCCACACAAAACAGGCTTGTGAAACTGGTCCAGACTTCAAACAAACAACTTGTGGGCTTGTAGTAGTTTTAACCAGTAGACTTACCCATGCTAGCCCAGTGGTGTTGCTGTTGGTAGAACAGAGGAAGGCAAGAACTGTTTCATCTCTGGCAGTCATGGCTTAAAATATTTTATTTAAAGTGCTAGAGAGACCAAAGGAAATAAATACAGATCTTAATTTTATACTTTTGAACTTGCTGTGTAGAAAGGCTTTGTCTTTACAGCTAGTTGAACTTCGTGCTTTCTCCCCTGTGAGGGTGGTTGGGTTTGGGTTCTTTTGTAAATGCAGTAAATAGAGTAATTTGTATTCCAAGTGAGGAATTTGTCTGCATTATTCACTCATAAATGTTAACGCATTTCATTTATCTTGAAAATCCTTTGACGAAGTTGTCTGGCTGTGAAGAGCATCAGGTTTTGCTTCTAAGAGGAAAAAAGGTGTGCAGTTCTCTTGTCTGACACAGCAGATGATGAGCCAAAGAATTGAACTGTGGCCTTTGGCAGTTCTGTATCTTCCCCTGAATGCAAGGCTTTTCTGTTTAAGGGCTTTTTCTTTTTTGCTTCTACCATGGTTTGCTAGCATTCTAAAAGGAGACCGAAGGATGTGACTCAACCTTGCAGAAGGAAGGAAACATGAAATGTAGGCTGCTCTCCTGTTCTGAACTTAGAGCAGACCTTTGCAGAGGGCTCTGTGTTGTTGCTAAGTAAGTGTAGAACGGCTGTACTGGGCGTGACAGGGAAAGCGCAGCAGTGTGAGTGTTCTGGCTTTATGGAAAAGACACTGCATTCAATGACCTCTTGCATGTCAGTAAAACAAGAGTAACCTACCCCCTCATTTAAATCATTTCAGTCCAAAGGAGTATCAAATCCCATTTTTCCTGTCCCACGTTTTTAGGTGGTGGGAACAAAATGCTCTGTGTCCATGTTGGTATGAGAGGGGAGTTTGAGGTGGTGGATTCAGGTTTGCTGACATTGGTGTGCTAAGGAGAAGTGTGGATAGGAGGATGATAATACTGCTGGTTCTCCATTTTTGTAGATACTCAAATCATTTTGTCACTTAAGAGTTCTGAATATGGTTATTCCTGTCATCTGTTGTTCCAAAATAAATTTGTATTTAATATAAATTTAGAAGCCAAAGTGGCGATCATAAATATTACACTTCTTGGTTTGTGGTAGTCTTCTTTGTCTAAAAATAGCATGCTAGCTAAGAAACAGAAGATGTCTTTATTCCACTTTTTGTAAGATAGTCCATAGTCCCAGGATAGATATCTTCTTCATGGCATTACTGTAACTGGTTTTGTTTTCCCCTGACTGGGGGATGGACAATGTACTGAAGTACAGTTTTATAATAAGTAAAGAAAACAAGAAGAAACCCAAACAACCTCCAAAAAACCAGCACAGATCACAACTGGTGGTACCTCTGAGCCAGGGGAGAGACTTGCACAGCCATACAAGCAGTTTCTCGTGGCAGCTGAGGCAAGTGGCAATTCCCAGTTCTTCTGGTAGTAGGAATAAAAGTTTGGGATGCGACTAAGACCTGGTTGGTGGCTGATCCAGGACTTCTGCACTGCATCCTCGCTCTTGGTCCATTGTGCTCCAATTTGAGCTATAGGGTAAGTGAAAAAGGGGAGACGTTCAGGAAAGTGGAGATGGAAGGAGAACTGCTGGCAGAAGATGGAGATGGACTTTGTTAAAGCTGCAGCCATGTGGGCTTAGTGTTGGATTGATGATCTGTTCAGGTGCCGCCTAAAAGAGTAGAGTCATCCAGGGCTTTAGGAATAGATTAAAGAAATTCCATGAAGCTTCTGCAGATCAACCTTGTTCTTATAAAGGTTGAAGAGTCCAAACGAACCAAACAAAACCCCATCATACCATCACTGCCTTTTTCTGCTTGTTTGCAGAGATTGAGTCTGCATGGATTTCAGTAAATGGTTGACCTAGTTTCTTGGCTAGCAAACTAATATACATGTCTGCTTTCTGTAAAAGCTGGTCATAGACCAAGCTAATGTGTAAGGTGATTGGAAATCTTGCCATGTAAATACAGTTTACTAAACTAAATACCTTAGACCTTGATTTTAAGGAAGTTGAAAGGCAATGTGATAAAGGTGTATGAAATAAATGAATACAGCACAGGCTGACAGAATGAGAAGCTTTTCTTCACAGCACCAGGCAGAAGTTATCAGGCAGTATCTATAAAATAAATCAGGCTCTTTTTTCCCCCTCCCCTCACACAGAACTTAATTGGGCTGTGGCACTTGCTGTCACTACTGGTTAGAGAGACTGAAGATGTTCATATCAAATGTGCAGAGGTAACTTGCAGTTCAGGCAGTCTCTGCATTTCCTCTGAAGTGGTCCCGAGGATATTTCCCTAAATACCTGCTGTTGGACTAGGTAAGCACTTGGTGTGGATCATTTTGGCATTGCAAAAAACACCCATTTGCATTTAATATTTGTGAGTGTAAAGGGTAATAGTCTGTTTTCAGTGTCAAGGTCCTTCAACGTTGAAAGAGAAAATTCAGGGCTTTTGTCTTTGGATTTTAGCAAATATAGAGACAAAGAAAGGATATTCCATGAAAAAGAGCTTGTTACAATGAGGATATTCAGCTTTAAGTAATGCTTGAGTTTATAACTTCTGTAAAAATAGGAATATGTTTGTACTTATTCTTGCATCAGAGCTGAAAATCAGTGTATTTAAAGTTAGTGGTAGTGCTGGTTGTGATACTGATGGTGAGATTTTTTTGACAACAAAGAATAGAGAGAGAAGCCAATCACCTTTTGTTATTAAAGGCCACTAGATAAAAAATAATGTACCTTGAGAGCTGTTTCTGAAGTAGTCCTAAGTCAGGATCTTGTGTCATTCCTGTGGTAGTTTTCTTTATAAAAGATGCTGAATGATTATTCACGTATCACTATTCAGGGTGGAAGGTGATTTTTCTAAAGCTGCTGATGTGGGGCTCTAATCAAACCCCCCATCACCTGCACACTAGCATCAGTCAACTTGTTTGCATTTCTGCTCTGCAAAACCAAATTCTGTGACTGGGATAAGCTTCAGTTGGAGTCTTTTTTGCTACTGTGTACAGCAGGAGAAACATAACCTGCTGAATGGAAAAGAAACAAGTTCTCCCTCTTTTGTTTGTGTGCAGCTAACAGTGCTAAAAGTAGGGGGAGAGAAGGGCAGGAAGAAAATACTTGTTGATTGACAGCTACTGTAATTTTCAAACAGAGCTTCACTTACCCTGTTAGACTGTCTTGTTTAGTATGGAATTGTACAACTCTGGATAAAGGTAGTGCTGCATTTGTTGTGTGGTTACATTTTCGTGCCAGTAGTGTTTTCTTAATTTTATGAGAATACTATAAAAACTGAATTGTTGATACTGGTCTGCACGAAACGGAACTTGATGGGTTTTGCTGCTTGAAAGTGGGAGTTTTCTGCTAGCAGATGTAGTTCAGGGTTTTTAGTTATAGGGATTCCTGTTTGTATTTAAAATATTGTGTAAACTGACTTTTTGGTGGCTTTGCTTTTTTTCAGAAGTTAAAAGTGTATGTGTATTTTAGCATGCTACATGAAAAAATGAAGAGTAAAGGTGTAGCAAGAACTTAAATAATATAACACAACCAACTTCCCACTATACCACAGCTTCCTACCCACCCCCAGCCCCTCAAGCTCCACCTTATCACTGCTGTGGGTTTAATTCCCTCACCCTAGTGCTGACTGAGGGAGCCCTGCACTTCCTGGGTGGGTTTGGAAAGCTGTTTTATGCTTCCCCCCCACTTTTCCAGCCTGCCATGCTGGGTCAGTGACGAGGCTGTCTCTGCATCCCATTACAGTTCCTGGGATCCTGTCCTGATGGTATTGAATTGCTTGAGACTCAGGTCAGTGTTGGAGGTCTCAGGGATGCTGTAGTCAGCAGTGAGCGGCTCTGGGCAGTGAGAGCAAGCCAGTGCTGCAGTGGGAGATGCCCCTGCCAGTGCCAGTCCCATGGGAATGTTTCTTGGACCATCCTGGCTGACCAAAAAGTGATCCAGTACATCTCACTGGGCAGTGGAAGGCCTCCTGCTGGGTCTCCAATAGCTTGGATGTGGTGGGCAGCACAGTGCCCGAGGATGTTTCTGCCCACAGCAGCATGAAGTTCAACAATGACAAGTGCAATGTCTGTAACCTGGGTCCAGGCAAGCCCTGGTATCAATGCAGGTTGGGGGATGAATGGGTTCAGAGCAGCCCTGAGGAGAAGGACCTGAGGGCTGCATCCCCAACAGCAGGGCCAGCAGGTCAGGGGAGGTGGTTCTGCCCCTTTACTCTGCGCTCGTGAGACCTCATCTGGAATCCTTTGTCCAGCTCAGGAGTCCTCAGCACAGGAGAGCCATGGACCTGTTGGAGTGAGTCCAGAAGAAGCCCACAAAAACAATCAGAGGGATGAAGCACTTTTCCTATAAGGGCAGGTGCAAAGGGCTGGGGTGGTTCAGCCCGGAGACGAGAAGGCTCTGGGGAGACCTTAGAGCACCTTCCAGTACTCAGAGAGAACGTGTAAGACAGATGGGCCCAGACTTTTGATGTGGGCCTGTTGCACTAGCACAGGAGGCAGTGGTTTTAAACTAAAAGAGGCCAGATTTAGACTCTATATAAAAGAAGAAATGTTTTGCAATGAGAATAATGAAATATCAGCACAGGCTGCCCAGAGAGGTGGTAAATGCCCCATCCCTGAAAGTGTTCAGGGCCAGGTCTGAGCAAGCTGATTGAGTTGAATGTGGAAATTAACAGCAGGTCAACAAGCCTGTCT
>VYZQ01031009.1:0-13148 GCA_013400655.1 Mystacornis crossleyi | reverse complement strand
AGCTGGTGTTGTTCAGCTGGAGAAGAGAAGGCTCCAGGGTGACCTTATAGCAGCCTACTAGTACAAACAGGCTTGTAAAAAAGATGCGGACAAACTTTTTAGCAGGGCCCGTAGCAACAGGACAAGGGGTCGTGTTTTAAATCAAAAGAGCATAGATTCAGGCTAGATATGCCCTAAAAATTTTTCAAATGTGGTGGTGAAACACTGGAACTGGTTTCTCAGAGGCAGTGGATGCCCCATCCCTGGAAACATAAAGGCCAGATTGAACACAGCTCTGAGAAACCTGATCAAGTTAAATATGTCCCTGTGCATTGTAGGGGGTTAGAGTAGGCGACCCTTGAACCCAAACTATTCTATGATTCTGTGATTCTGAAAATGCCTCTTCACCACATAGGCAGTGGTGCTAAAGTACAGACTCAATTAGTTAAATGTAGCAATACCAAAAATTTTGTATAAAAAAAGTACTTCTTTGTCCTATCATGTAATGTATTAAAATTTGCAATTAACCAGTTCTAGTGTATATATTCTATTACATTCAAGCTCATTTATGGCTTCAGTTGGCTGCTCATCTGCTGCATTCTGCCTTGAAATGGGGCACTATAAATTCCTTCTGCAGTGAATGTCAAAGAATGTTTTGATGGGAACTTCAACTATCTTCAGAAGCAGTGGGAAGAAAGCCCTCATACTGTTCTCTGGATAGCTGCACAGAGGGCATTGTTATCATTTATAAAGGCAGCTGTATCTAACCATAAATATTGGGCTAGAAACTCATTTCCAAAAATGATTCAGGGGATGAAACAAAGGGTACAAAAAATATATTGGATACTAGGCACTCTAAAGGAAAAAACATTATCCACCAATCTTCACTTACTACTTTCTTCCTTGTTATACAGATCAATATTCTTGTTTCAAGGTGAAACCCTATTTTCAGAATAGTCTCTGTCTTTGGAATCTTTAGAGAAAAAGTCTCCCAGTGGCTTGGCAGGAGAAGCAGTAAGTGGGAACTAGTTAGAAGTGGGAACCGATTTCTTCTTCATCCTCTTAGAACAGTGCCGGCAGATTTAAGTCAGTGGTCATGGCACCCCAGGAACCCCAGTGATGTTACTCAAAACTGAAAGAAACAGTTATTTCAAAGATGTAAAAAAAAAAAAAAAAAAGGTTGAATAAAGGCTCATTTATATTTTGTCATTGTCACTGGCTTGGTTGAAGAAAAAACTTGAGTAAAATTCGCACTCTCCTGACACAAAAGAGAAAATTACTTCATAATATTCCTACCACTATGAAGAAAATATTCATCTTGCCTCATTTCTCCATATGCTCAGTGATCACAGCCACAGTAAGTTAAATACAGTAAATATAGGAAATGTTCAGAGAATGGGAAAGGATTCTAACAATGAGAGGTCCCACTTTGGTCTCCAAGCAGTTCCTTTGCTGCTTTGGAAGAGCCAGCTGCAGAGTTGGCAAGGCAGGCAGGAGCAGTAGGGCCGCCTTCACTACCACGCTCAGCAGCGATCTGGAGCTGCTACTGTTATTCAGAAAAGGCACATCTGAAATCCCAAGGAAGTTCATTATGAAAAAAAGTTCGACTGGGACAAGGCAGTCAGTTGGAAAATGGTGGGTGTATCAGTAGAAATCATGGATGTCTCCCCTCTGTGAATGTCCTTTCCTGTGGTTTAAACTTTGCTTTGAATTTAAGCTCGGTTTAGACTTGACTAGTAAGGTTTGAGGCGAAAATTCCTCAATTCTAATTGACTGCAAGTCTAAGTGACCTACTTTGGTCCAACATTTTTTTTGTCTTCCTAGACTTGGTATGAATAGTGACACTCCCTCATTTAACACTGATTGGCTTCTTTCATGGTTGTAGGTGCATGAGCCTGGAGTAGTAGAGCACCACTGGGATAAGTCCTTGTGGCTTATTGTCAACTTTCTAGAGTTTTATCTACCACCATCAAGTCCTCTGAAAATCCACAAGCCTCCCTGCAATAGACTTGGTCTGTAAGGTTTATTTCCTAATTTCCCTTATCAGCTTTCTTCAAATGCTACCCCTAAAAAACTCTTGTGCTGTTACTTTATCATCTACCCTAAGAGTCTCCTCCTCAACCTTCCTTCCAACATTTCTTGCTTTCAGCTGAAATATCTTTAGCCAACTTTAATCCCCCCATGGCCTGGAAGCAATTTCTGGTCTATATGTCTCAATCAACTTTGAGAAAGTTATTTCCAGGACTCTGTACTTTGGGGTTTTGAGATGCTGATCTTTTTCTGTCTTCTTCAGAGCTTAAGAGTTTTGCACTTCCTCTGCATCATCAGTCCTTTTATTTTTTAAATTCCAGATATGTACCCAGCCTGTATATTTATTTAGTTAGTCCTACAGTACAGTACCCATATACATGCTACTGATTAGTATCTTTATTAGGAATATAGGGTATGCATTTTAATTTAGTGTAATACACATACACTCAACACACCTAATAATGCAGGAGAGGTGCCTGCCATGATGCTTCATACATGATAACGATTAGACTAGAGCTTGCCCTGGGTATTACACAGATATTCCAGTTTCACCTCAACAATGCACTGGCATGAGACCTTCAAGCACAAGTGATTGAGACAGGGTTTACAAATTGGGTAGGAGAAGGAGTTAGTCCCTTACATCACCATTTCTTTTGACTATGTGGCTGCCTCCTGACTAATTCCACTACTGGTTCCCATCACTTAGACTCCACGACCTAACCCCTGGCAGTATTATCAAACTCATCTACCCAGCAGCAGTCCCAGCTTTGACTCTGTAAGTGAAAATAATCTTTTAAATTTGTTAATAATGAATTATCTCTTTTTAAAAGAATACAAATAACTGGCTCTGAAACAAGAAGAAATTTTACAACCCTTTTTGATGACAAAACACTTTTTTACAAGTTTTTAGTTCAAAGTGGCCTGAACAACTGTTTTTGAGATTATCACCAATGTTACATTTTCAGAGAAGATATTTTATGTCTGTACATTAAGCTGGAAGAAGTATGTTTGACCACTAGTTTTGATTCTTTTTCCTAGAAAGCAAAAGAAAAGGGTCTTACCATAGGTTGGCTGCCATTATTGTAGGGCCATTGCTGATAACACCCTCCCCCAGACCTACTTCAACACTAGTTTTCAAAGATGCAGATTTTATGTGGTAATAGCCAAGGGGTTCTGAACTTCCTTCTGCAGCAGTCATTGTGCAGAAAAAAACACCGTTCTTCATAACTGAAATTTATTTAGATGTTCCTTATATAAAATATGATATATAAACAGCAGGTTTTCTATACTCAGCGCGCATGATTTCGGAGGATGGTCCCGGTGCATCTGCCCAAATAAACAACGCCTGATTCTTAATGCTACATTGATGCTAAAGAAGTTTATTTTACCGATTTTTGGTAATAATATGTGAATCTATTTCTGCAGCTGTTTTATTGTGAAAAAAAATCAATTGCTCAAGGACTTATTTTTCAGTTTAGGCTAGTGACAATGTATAAGGTTCTTAAACCCATTTTGGAACAAATACTTGAAACATGAAAAATAAAAGGGAGTTTTTCTACTGCCTCTTAAAGTAGGAGTTTGGTCTATTATCATCATCAGTTTCTGACTTTTTCATTGTGTGTGAACAGGTTTAATATGAGTTTTCAAGGGCTTTTAAAAGTCTTGAAATTCTAAATACTCTTTTAAATGCTGACATATAAGAAAGATCATTATTATTATAAAAGAGAGTTAATTATATTTGGTCTATATTAGAATCATACAGATAAAATTATTCATCCATGTAATAAAATAAGATGCTACTAATCAACACCAGACACTATCCAAGCAGGTTAAGTGTATGGTCAGTAGAATGAAACAAAAAAGTGTGTATATCTTCAAATATGGAAAGGATTGCCAACAGCAAGCGCTAAACAACTGCTGAAAAGGAAAAATATAATATTGTTATTATGTTTCTTAATTAAATATTCCTATCCATACTATATTTTAAAATATGGTTGTATCTAAAAATGGAAGGCAGAATTATTAATGCTAGGAAGACATATCTATTCCTTTAAAAACTGTGCAAATTCAGAATTAATTAATTATGACCCACAGTCCCTAGCTAAGGATATAACTGATTGCATCTGAAATGCAGTTTAGTCTGAAGTTTCTAATATTGTAATAAGCCAAACCTGGTTAGGCTGTAACAAGCACAGGATGCATTAGATTTATGCACAAATCTCACACACACATTAATAATTAACTAACAGATCAATATAAAAATGGGTTTGGGAATGGATGCTTACCTTTACTGTACAAAATAATAACCCAACTACTTTTAGAAGGAGAAGAGAAAATGATTGAGAAAACTTAAATGCTGCTTCAGAACTGAAGGAACCTGGCAGGCCCACAGAAGTTTATGCCAAAATAAAGGGCACAGGGAGAATATCTATAATGTAATGCATGTGTAAAGACAAGTCCTTCCTGCCTCTGAAAAGACTTCAAAAACTCAGAATATTTTCAAGGGAAATCCCACCAACAATGTGAAAGTAAATAAAATTATGCATTGTAGTGATAAAACAAGAAGTTATTAATCAAAAAAAAGACACTATCCAAGTAGGTTAATTGTATGGTCAGTGGAATGAAACCAAGAAAAGCGAGTATTTTTTCAAATCTGGAAATGACTATCAACAGCAAGTTCTAAACAATAGCTGGAAAGAAGAAAAGTTTTCTTGGCTTTAGATTTTCACCAGCGTTTTGGACAGGCTGAACTTAACAGGGCAAGCACTACTCCTGTGCTTGCAGGATGTTAACCATTTCCATCCCCAAAAATTTAGGAATGGCTAATTTTGGAGCAACAAATTTTAATTCAGAGTGATGGGTATGGTTACATAAGACCAGGTCATTGAGCCAGACCCTAAAGAAGGTTAAGAACATAAATAATACAAACCAAAACATCTGTAAGGTCTTTAGCATAACTGAGAAAATTAATTCCTAAAATGTCACAGACAGGGGCTTACAACCAGTACAGAAAGACAAAGAAAACAAAATATCTGGAGGAATTACAATCAGTGAATCTGAAATGTATATCTGCCATCTGGAAAATACGAACTTATGATACAGTATAGAAGTCACCTAGAGATAAATATGTTTAATAATAAATCCTGTAAGACCAGAAAGATGGACCATCTTTCCATCTACCAAAACTATTTTGGTTGTCTATCCTGACCTCCAAAGATAAATTCAAGTATGTGATTTGCCTGCTAGTAATGATTGTGTAGTCCAAAACTACTGAGTTCCTGGTTCATCAAAGTTAACATTTTTTGTTTGGTTTTCAAACTGTTCATACAAATGATGGAAATACCAGTGGCCATATTTGCTCGTATTGACATTTCAGCAGAAATATGTTTAAAGAGTTTAAAGACAGGTGAACTTCTGTACATTTTATTAACCAATTGCAAATGTATGCTAATTTAGCAATCTCATTTCTCTGATTCTGATGATTAGACACTAGTAAACACATTGAAGTACTAAGTGTTGGTATTACAATACTGAGAATGCTACTGACATTCCAGACTCGATCAGACTTAAAGTGATCATGAACTACACAAGGTTTTCCCTGATTCAAGGCAGACCCTTGGAGGAGACCTGTGCTTGGTGCAAGTTAATGCAGCTATTGACTATGATTAAGTCTTTATGTTTTGAAATGCAGAAGACATTCACAAAGCAAACAGATCTTTCCTGTTGTGAAGTTGTCCTGAGGAACCTCTGGGACAACAGGTGTCCAAAATTAACAATTACATGAGGGCCAAGGGAAGGAACACCTCAGAGTGACACAGTTGAGAGTTGTTTGGCTAATTTCATCCAGCCTCTAGAAATGTGAACACTAGGAGGGGGACTTATGGTCCTCTCAACTAATCTCTTGTACCAAGCTGCAAAGTTTGCCTCTGAAGTTTCTGCGTTTGAGCTGTAGCCAGTCTTCTAAAATCAATACTTTTACAGGTATATCATCTTTCTTTTGCTTTTGTAGAGCGAGTTTGGTTTGTTTGGGGATTTTTAACCTCATGCTGTTCTCTGTCCTCATTCTGCTTGCTATGGCTTGGTTTGGAAGGGACCTTAAAGATCATCTAGTTCCAACCTCCCCACCGTGGCAGGGATACCACCTAAACCAGGTTGCTCAAAGCCCTATCCAACCTGGCCTTGAATGCTTCCAGGAATGGAGCATCCACAATTTCTCTGGGCAACATGAGCTCATCTCCCAGTCTGTGCTCATGTCTGGAATTGCCCCAACCCAGGCACAACACCTTGCACTTCAACTGCTTGTTGAACTCCAGGAGGATCTTGTGGACCCCCTTCTCAAGTTTGTCCCTCTGGATAGCATCCTATCCTTCTGTTGTGTCAGATGCACTGCTCAGCTTCATGTCATCTGCAACTTTGCTGAGGGTGCACTCAATCCCACTGTCTTTATTATTGAAGAAGCTATTAAAAAGTCCCAAGACAGAGCCTGAGTGCTTATCACTGGCCTCCACCTGGACATAGGGCTGTTGACCAAAACTCTCTGGCTGTCAGCCAACTCCTTATCCACCAAAGGCCACCCTCCAAATTCAAATCAATTTGGAGACAAGGATGTCATGTGAGACCATGTTGAAGGCTTTGCAAAAATCTAGATGGATGACATTGGTCAGTCTGCCCTTGTCAGCTGTTGCAGGCACAGAGGTAACTCTCACAATCTATAGTTCCCTGGGCTTTCCTTTCTACCTTTTTCAAAAACAGGAGTGATTCTCCTTATCATCTCCAGCAGGCAGTCTGTTTGCTCTAGCTTTGGTGGAAAACAAGCAAAAGCCTCAATCTGGCCTTTGCTCCCCAATCCTTGCAATAGTGGTAGTGCCACTGCTGTGAATGTCAGCTTGTGACAGCTCCCAGGATTCCCACCTGTCTCCAGGCAAGTCTGGGTCTCTGTGGGCTCCCTCTGCATGTCTTGCTGCTCCAAACTGCCTTGAACCAGGAGAAACCTGAACCAAATCCTCTGCATTAACACTCCAGAGGAAGTGATCGCTCACTCCCTCTCCTTATGAAGCCCATAGGGTGACTCCTGCCAGATGATGCAGCAACACCAAGTTCTCTGTGAGGAGCTCCCCTTGATAAAGCACCATGGAAAGCAGAAACCCACCACAGCATTATTTGTAACCAGGGAAATTTGAACAACCTTGGAATTTTTATCCAGGGTTTTCTGATTGGTATCTTCAAAGATAAGGAAGTGTCATCCACGTGGAAATGTCTGGAAGCTCCAGAAACCCCAAATATAGCTGACTTATTAAAAAAAATATTTATTTTTAAAACTGATTAACCATTATTTTCTGTCACATCTCATTTGCCTAATCCAGAAGTGATATTTTGCTGGAAGAAATACACAGCTCTCTCTTTTACAGGTAACAAGTTAAATTATTAGGAAACAGAGACTATTATGTATGTTTGCTTCTCTGAAATGTGTTGTGTGAGTTTCACAGAGCTATAATAAATATTTTTAGAAGGCCATATACATGAGGATGTTTTAAATGAGTCCACAGTAGCTCATAACATTTTCAATGGTTTTCTGTAAATTCTGTAGAATCAAAATCAGTAATTTCATTACATATTTCTCTTTTTCAAGGGATTATCTTGACAACTTCAGATTTTTAAAGGATTTAAGTCTACTCTGAAGGTAACGGTCTAAGGAATATCTAGATACATTAATTTAGAAGTTATGTCTTAAAAATTATATTTTTCAAGGTCTTTCACTTTCTTTGGAATGGATTACCAAGTAACAGAATTACGCATGTGCTCATTTTCATTACATCTCAGTAGATTTTTCAAGGATTATTCCTACAGTATTCTGACATCATGTGTGTGATATTTAATTATTTGTAAACATTCTGTGGAAACAATCAGAACCATGTAGTTGGATCTGATTCTAATTTATCACACTCATATAAGCAGAGATTTTCACTCATAATGTCATTCCGTTTTCTCCGAAATTACTATGTTGAAGGGTTCTTAGAAGACTTGTCTGCTGTTTTTAGACAGAGTTGATTTACCAGTGGAAAAGTCTCTGTATTGCTCCCTCCAAATGTTCCTTCTTGCATTCTGCAGGACTGAAACTCAAGTGAAAATCTTTTTTAATCCCTATGTGAAATGACTGTTTTCTGTAGTAAAATTGCTAAGGAGTATGATGATGAGTAATGAAATATGAATCTGTTTTTATTTTGGTCTAAAAAAAAGAAGTCTTACTAACAAGGAAAAAAGACTTCTAGGGCTGAGAATATAAACAAACAATCCAGAAATTTCAGTTGAATTGTGTGTAGAGGGCACTCAAAGAACAGTTCATATATTGTTTGTCAGAATATACACATACAAAGATTTACAGGCAAAATTCTGAGAATTAGCAAACAATTTTCGGTAGATCACAGGGCTTAATTTAGCCCAGCATGCTAAAGCATTAGTCCAGACATCAAGTCAGGTAATATGTGATGGATGGCCTCCGAACAACACTTTTCTTCACAGCCCACCTAACCACCAGGTGCTAGCCACCAAAACTCACAGGCCCCAGGACCTAAGAAAATCCCATTTGCAGCAAGTAACTAGCTTCATGATACCACATTTTTCACTATCCTTGGGCTTATTAGCACACAAGCCCACTACTGCTTAAAGCACTGGGAGGACTAGCATTAGTCAATACTACAAAATCCTTAATTTATCTCCCACCTTTTTTTAGGTGCTCCAAATCTCTCAGTTAAATCTGAGAAGGGTTTGGATGGGCACAAAGTGCTGTGTTTTACCTGGCCCAAGGACCAGGAATCACCTTTAGAAGCCCACACAGTTTAATAGCATGGACAGATCCTAACCTTCTCCGATATTCTGAGTGTGTTAGGTGAGCAGGAGGTGCCTATGCTGACAGTTAAATGGACCACGTGCTATGACAAAGGTCACCTTTATGGGGTTAACCTTTCCTCCTCTACGTCAGAGCTGCCATTAGGAATGCTTTGTGAAGTGGACTATCCCCTGGTCCATGTAAGGGATCATACTACAGCTGATGGTGGGACAATGACCCAACCTGTAGCTTGGCTTTGTTCTATGTCTAAATGTAGCACCACGATCTAGATACCTCTCTCACACCATAGAAGCCCCAACCAATCTTGCCCTAAGAAATATCGTGGCATCTCCAGCATGATGGATTTTGTACTACAGGCAAAATTCCCCTGGGAGATGCGGGAGAAATTGTAAACAAATGCCTCATAATTCAAACCATCATACATAAAATGGAAAAGCTTTAGTTATTCTGTTACTAACAGCTGCACTGTTTCCGTGTGCCATAGTTACAGACAGAAGTTGGAATTTCTGAATGCAGCTTAGTAGCCAAGAGTGCTCCAGGTATCTCTGTAGGGATTGGTACCCAAAAAGAGGTTAACAATTGCATTGCCACTTGCATATTAGAAATCTGCAGCAGGGGAATATGAAGGTTCAGGGTCCGCATTAGACTAATGATACACGTAGGAGTAGCCTAATGGCAGGATACGATAGGTTTGTAATGAGTTAATTTTATTCAAAGAAAGCAAAATGAAAATGAGATTCCTGTTTCATTCCTATAAACCTGATATTATGGTGAAGCATGCAGCCAAATACAGATAATTAGCTTTTTGGTTATTTCTCATCTGTTATCTTTAGAACAGAGAGATTAAATCAGTTTAGTAGGTTCTTCTGAAGCTTGTAATACAATTCACCATTTTTGCTGAAAGTTTGTATCATGAATGATCCCATCAGCATAAAAGCTCAATAGAAAGCATGTTAAAAAATCTTCAGTCAAGTTAAATGCAAAATAACTAAGCGCATTTAATATTTAAGCAAAAGCTTAATGTTTAGAATTCAAGTAGTTCTAGCTGAAATATTCAAGTACTTCCACCAAATCTCATGATAAGTCATCAGTTAAAGACTTAACTGCATTAAATTTCTGCACACTATTTTAAATACCCTTCTCTCAAATTCCTCTCACCTTACGGTGAGAAAGGTAGTTCCCTGGCTACAGTCAGAAATACCCAGTTTTACTGAATGTATATCTTTGGTGTTCACCGCTTCATCTCAGAGACAAATATTTCCTGATGTGTAAATGTTATCCTATGTAGTTGAGAAAAAATAAATCAGTTTTCCTTTAAGGAATAAAACATATATAAAGCTACAACGTAAATAAAGCTGAACTGCTGTTGCTGTGGGAACCGTAACTTTGAATATCCTCACTATTGTACATTTAAATTCTCTACCATAATGTTGCATTAACTTTTTTTCTTTTTTTGCATTACATTTATATCTAATGTGATTCCATTTCCCACTCCTTACAGATGCAGATTAGCTACTGTAATGTTCCTGATGCAAAAACTGTTTTTGGTAAATCATATCAAAATGTTTCATGGAACTCACCAAGAAGTGTTGATATATGGAAATTGGTCTTTTAAAAAATTCTTCCTAAACCCCAAATTGCATATTTCGAATGGCACTCCCCGCTTTTTCTATCACCACTTCCCATATATCTGAAAAATTAAAGGAATGGCACATTTGTGACATTTCAAAAGGAAAGTTCCTATTATTGCTGGTCTAATGCTTATTATAAATACACTGTACAACATGTTAGAGTAAACTAAACAAACCAATATTAGTAATAAAAGTTAACATCTTGCCAAATTTATCAGGCTTGCACTGATAACGAATCTTTCCCAATGAACTGTAAAGATCCTGATATATGAAAACGCTGCATAGCTCTGGATCTTATTCATAAGAAAGTAATTTTAGATTATAATTTGTGACCAATGACCTATGAACCAACGATTGACTGTAAACTTATTACGGTATTGAATGTGTGCATTTAAAACGTTGTGTGGTATAACTTTCACTGGAAACTGTCTCTCCATTGTTAGATAAACCCTTTGGAAATTTTCTCCTCTTTCTTTAGTAATTTCTTGTCATTTTGGCTTCCAGTTCAGAACAAGATAATGACAAGTTAATTCCAGCTAAGAGTCACATTTTTAGGTACTACATGGATTATTTTTATAATTAATGTAATTGTAATTGTTTAGATTAAAGTACTTAGGAACAAATAGAGTAGGTTCCAGAGAGAATATTACAAGAGGAACCATTAAAATCAGGATAGAGCATAGATCAATAGTACTTCAGAGACTGGTTGCTTTCAAATAATTCATCTGAGAGTGTTGGGGCTCGCCCCCCCTTCCCCTGGGAAGAAGGGCCCCTGGAATGGTTGGAACATACAGGTTTTTCCATGCTCCCTGGTCCCATAAACCCTAGTCCTGTCCTCATTGGCCTTTACCTGTCCCCCTGCCCGGGGAACTCAGTGGTTTTTCCCATGGGCCCTCAGTCTGGTCCAGGCCCCCATGCCGTGAGGCTGGGAGAAAAATAAAGAATATCGATGAACATCCACGCAAATATCACTTCCCTGATTATTTCCACGGGTGTATCTGTCTCCGGAAAGGTTGCCGGGATCCCACAGCAACATGAGAGAGGTTAAATTATATCAATAAATTATATTATTTCAATGAACAGTACTGGTAACAAAAGTTGAGAGCACTGAATAAGCTACTGCTCAGTTCATACCAAAATATTTTTCCCTTATTAAAAATATCACAAAGTTATGCTGCAGTGGAAATGAGGCACAGCAGTAAAAAGCAGACTGTTTTGTTCCTGGCTGTAATGGAACAGGAACGGCTCTGCATTTCTCTTTTTGCAGCACTGCATTTGCTACTGACCCAATCTGTGGGTTGCGGGTCTGGTCTCCTTGTCCAAAAGCCATCTATGGCACGTATTCCCACTGATTTAAATAGTCTAATAACATGCAAAATAATATTAATGAAACCAAATCAAAACAAAACCCTTATGGAAGAGAAGGCTCTACTTGAAACTGTATATAAGATGTGGGTGAGCAAACATATGTATATGTATATATATTTATACAAGCACGAGTATGCATTTCTACACTGAGCACCTACAGACAGACAAAACAACACACATTTAATTGAAGGCATCATTAAGGAAAGTATATGTAGGGAAGAAATGAGTATATTACACACTTCTGTAATTTGAAATTGATCACAAGTCATTCTTAGACGATCCATTTATTACAGTGTCTTGCTAGCTCTGAATTATATTTATAATCTATCAAGCACTTAATCAAAATGTTACACAGCTTTGACAGAGAACTTTCCTATACTCTACAGGATATGACTGTAAAATGTCTTCCTTTCTTTGACTGCATGATTGAAAAATCAAGCTTTGAAATTTTATTTTAATAACATTGTTAAAGGTCTGTGTATTTCATTTCATTGTCAAAGTCTAATAGAATAATAAACCTTGATATTTCATCAGCCTTAAGTGTTTTCTTTTTTCTCTTTTTTTCCCCCACATAATGGTTTTAGGATTTTTAGTTACTTAGTAGATTTAAATTGTTCTCTTGGCATCTTTGTTATTGATTCACATAACCTTAACCCCTCTGAACATGTAGAGACATCCTTTCATACTTGTATAAGGTGAAGATTTTCACTAAAGCTCCATCTAATTTATACAGATTCTCCAGAAAACCCTCAGAACTCAATCGCTTTCTGGAATTACTTTAACCTCTTCTTTGACTTTTCTATATTTTGGCCAACATTAATAAAAGAATGAGTGTCATAGATAAGGATAAATAATAAATGTTACTGTAATATTTCTCTGAAAGTGATCTCCAAGTACAAGTAATTCAGAAGTAAAAAAATGAAAACAAACCACCTTTTCAATCTAGTCCTTATTTTCTTTTTAAATCTCCAACTCAAATACTCCTGCAAGTTTTGTCTTGTATATGTAATAGATAATAGTGATTACTAAAAGGAAAAAGAACAGTTTTTTGGTGAGAGCTTAAAATATTTGAAAACTGGTTTAATTTCTATCATGGTCCCGTTACGACTGAAATACAGAACACTTTTTTGGGTTTGTTTGGGTTTTTTCCCTCCAATTTTTTTCCCTCTAATAATTAAAATCAATGTTTCACTATTACATATTTGCACATGGCCATTTTCATCTGAAGAGTCAAAATGTCTTCTCCCTAAGTTCTATATCTGAATTTTGCTGTAGATAATTATCTTCTATCT
>VYZQ01031008.1:8573-38707 GCA_013400655.1 Mystacornis crossleyi | reverse complement strand
ACACAGCAGAGAGGAAACAGTCCAGCAGGTTCCCGGAGTTTGTGGCAGATAACTTCCTGATGCAGATGGTGAGGGAGCCAGCTAGGGAAGGTGCCCCACTGGACCTGATGTTTGTGAACAGAGAAGGACTGGTGGGAGATGTGATGGTTGGAAACTGTCTTGGGCTCAGTGATCATGACAAGATATAATTTTCAGGTCTCAGGGAAGTAAGGAGAGAGGGTCAACAGAACTGCTGCCTTGGACTTACAGAGGGTAGACTTTGACCTGTTTAGGAGACTGGTTTGGAGAGTGCCTTGGGAGGCAATCCCGAAGGGCAAAGGAGTCATTCTTCATAGATATTCCTCAAGTAGGAAATATTAAGGGCACAGGACCAAAGTGTCCTCATGTGCAAAAAAATGAGATGATGAGCAGAAGAACAGCCTAGCTGAACAGAGAGCTTTGGCTGGAGTTCAGGGAGAAAAAAAAAAAGACAATTTATGGCCTTTGGAAGAAGGGACAGGCATCTTAGGAGGACTATAAAGATCTTGTGAGGTTATGCAGGCAGAAAATTAGAAGGGATAAACCCCAACTAGGACTTAATCTGGTTACTGCCATAAAATACAATAAAAATATATCTATAAATACAGCAAAAGGAGAGCTAAGGACAATCTCCACCCTTTATTAGATGCAGGGGGAAACACCATGTCAAAGGATAAGGTACTTAATGCCTTCTTTACCTCAGTTTTAATAATAATACCAATTTCTCTCTAGGTACCCAGCCCCTCTTTTCTAGCTAATTCTGCTGGACATGTCTTGGCTTTCCAAAAGCTTCAAAAATCATGATGCAGAAGGATTGAGAAATTTAGACAAAGTGGCCAAAACAGAAAAATACATGACCGTGATAACTCAATACCTAGCAAAGCAAAATGGTGATTAAATCACATAACCAAGGCAAACCACTCATGAAGTTTTGGGATGGAATAAAGAAAGTATCATGTTCAGTGTATGTGTGTCATGCTGCCTGAGTCACAAAATGATGAATTGTAGGAATGTTGAAACTATGAGAATATAGTGTCTGGGAGAAAAATCTTTCCCTAGTTGTGTATANAGAGTAAGCAGTTCTAATAAACTCTACCACAGCAGCAATGTTTTTATACTATTAAGCATCCTGCTTCAGTGATTCATGTCAAATCAGGTCTGTGTTTCTCAGTTGAATAAATAACTAAGGGAAAGACATGAGATAGAAATGTAGAATAATTTATAATTCTCTCAGTGGAAAGAAGTAACCTTTGGAAAATTGAGAGGGTCTGTGTGGTTCAGCATACTTATTAATGAATATTCATTAATTGAATCACTCTAGAAATGATAGTGAATAGTATGTTCAAAAAGTAGCCTGTGATACAAAGTTATTCAAGTTAGTCAAGACAAAGAATATTGATTTTTGATGAGTAAGAAAACAAAGTTTTAAATAGCTTTTAAATTACTTTTAATGGTTATTGTTGAGAGACTTTTCTGTTCTCAAACCCAGAATCTAGTCACTGTCATATAATACAATCAGAACCTTACACTCCTGAATTTAGACTCAAGCTATCATTTCATTTTTACATTCCAAAGTTTACCTTTTAGGAGGCAGTGGTGTGGCCCTGTATACTAAAGAGTGTTTTAATTGTCTAGAGCTAATGATAGTGATGATATGGTTGAGTATTTATAGACCAACAAGGCAGACATCCTGGTGGGAATCTGTTATAGACCATCCGACCAGGACAAAGAGGCAGATGAAATATTCTGTAAGCAGCTGGGAGAAGTCTCACAATCACAAGCCCTTATTCTCTTAGGGAAATTCAGCTTTCCAGACATCTCCTGGAAATACAACACAGCAGAGAGGAAACAGTCCAGCAGGTTCCCGGAGTTTGTGGCAGATAACTTCCTGATGCAGATGGTGAGGGAGCCAGCTAGGGAAGGTGCCCCACTGGACCTGATGTTTGTGAACAGAGAAGGACTGGTGGGAGATGTGATGGTTGGAAACTGTCTTGGGCTCAGTGATCATGACAAGATATAATTTTCAGGTCTCAGGGAAGTAAGGAGAGAGGGTCAACAGAACTGCTGCCTTGGACTTACAGAGGGTAGACTTTGACCTGTTTAGGAGACTGGTTTGGAGAGTGCCTTGGGAGGCAATCCCGAAGGGCAAAGGAGTCATTCTTCATAGATATTCCTCAAGTAGGAAATATTAAGGGCACAGGACCAAAGTGTCCTCATGTGCCAAAAAATGAGATGGTGAGCAGAAGAACAGCCTAGCTGAACAGAGAGCTTTGGCTGGAGTTCAGGGAGAAAAAAAAAAAGACAATTTATGGCCTTTGGAAGAAGGGACAGGCATCTTAGGAGGACTATAAAGATCTTGTGAGGTTATGCAGGCAGAAAATTAGAAGGGATAAACCCCAACTAGGACTTAATCTGGTTACTGCCATAAAATACAATAAAAATATATCTATAAATACAGCAAAAGGAGAGCTAAGGACAATCTCCACCCTTTATTAGATGCAGGGGGAAACACCATGTCAAAGGATAAGGTACTTAATGCCTTCTTTACCTCAGTTTTAATAATAATACCAATTTCTCTCTAGGTACCCAGCCCCTCTTTTCTAGCTAATTCTGCTGGACATGTCTTGGCTTTCCAAAAGCTTCAAAAATCATGATGCAGAAGGATTGAGAAATTTAGACAAAGTGGCCAAAACAGAAAAATACATGACCGTGATAACTCAATACCTAGCAAAGCAAAATGGTGATTAAATCACATAACCAAGGCAAACCACTCATGAAGTTTTGGGATGGAATAAAGAAAGTATCATGTTCAGTGTATGTGTGTCATGCTGCCTGAGTCACAAAATGATGAATTGTAGGAATGTTGAAACTATGAGAATATAGTGTCTGGGAGAAAAATCTTTCCCTAGTTGTGTATACTTCATTCATTCTCTACTCCATTGGCTCTGCTCTCTCTTGTCTGAGATGTATCAAGGCAGTAGAGAATCAGTCATGGTGAGATCATGAGGACCATTTGAAGACCAAGCACAAAAGCAAGCACAGGGAAATGAGTTTTCTGATGACCCACAAAAACTAGAACTAGCAACAATGCTGACTAGCTCTGCTCTGTTTACTAAAAAGATTTTCTAGAAACACCCCTTCCCAAAGCAGTAGACATCTACAGTTTATTACCTAGATGTGCGTTACTCTGCTTGCACTGACATTTATTTCCATCTGATGTTTTATTATTCATTGCTTCAACTGTGTTATCATAAGTTGTTTGTGGACTATTAAGCAGGACAGAACTGGCTAAGGGTTGCACTATTACCTAGCTCAGCTGGGTTTATGAGGAGGCAACAGTGTGATTGGGAGATTATATGCATGTTCAGATCCTAGTGTGCTGTTCTAAATTCTCACAGAGAAAAACAGTCATAGAGAAATCTCTTTATGGGTTTCAGAAGCAGGGGAGAAGTCAATAACTAGGAAATGACATCTGAAATGGCTCATTTTCAAGACCTGCAATGTCTGCTATACAGATTCTGAAGTGTATTCTAAAATCAAGCAATGTTGCCTTCCAGTGCAATCTGTGAATAATTTTTGACAGACATTGAACATATTTATATAAAAAGATCTTGTGGAGGAAAGAGGATTACTTGTACTGAAGTACCTCAATGTATGTAGTGTGTAAAACTTACAGTATGCAATAGCAACAAAACTGGGAGATATCTCTCAATAAAATAGTAAAATAGCTGTCTAATAAATTTGATTTTGAAAGGTATTAGTGTTCTTTTATTCTATTATTATTTTGAATTATAATATATATTGTCAGAAATGGGCATTTCAAAAGTACACTTTTAGTGGTACTAGATTATCTTTCATAAAACTCACTGGGAAAACCTTAACATTTTTTGTAGTAGTAGTAATAGTAGTATATAAACAGCTCTGAGATAAATCCTATTTTCTCAACCACTCTCTCTTTTATTCCTTTCATTAATATTGCTTCTTTATTTTCTCTTCGCTTATATTGAAGCACTCACTGATGAAACATATTAACTTTATTTAGAAGTCTCACACTTAATTTATCAAAGCAAATGATCCAGGAATCATAGCAGATAGGAATTAAAGCACTTGTTTTTCCTTAACTGTGCCTGAAGGCAGAAATCAACTTGACAGATCTATGAGCAATCACTTCTTGAAGGTTTCCAAAGTGGAAACTCCAAACCACTATAGGCAATTTATTTCAGTTCTTTATTATCTTCACCCTTAGCAAGTTTCCAATAGCATGTAGTAGAAAACTTCCTTGCTGAAATCTGAACTGTTAAATTCTTCCCTGATTTTGCCTCACTATGATGAACAGTTCCCTTCGATTTTCCTGCTGCCTTTTATGTATTTGAAAAAAATAGTGTTCTCTGAAAGTCTTCCTTTCTCTTATCTTTAGGTTAGATAAGCCCAGTTGACTTAGCTTTTCCTTCTAGGAAGATCTTTAATAACTTTTCTCCTTTTTCATTGAAACCTCTTCACTTTTCAAGGTGTAATCTGTTGTGGTATATTCTGTGTCTCTGGCCAGCTTGGACAGAGTTTACATGTCTCCTCATATGAAATTCACCTGATCTCTAATTTTGTGTAATAGATTCTAAAATATTGTGCATACAATGGGTCTGCCCATACTCAAAGTAATCCTACACGTTCTCAGGGACTGAATGGCACTGATAAAAGTGTAAAGATCCCTTCTTGTCCACCAAAATTGAGATATCACCTGGTTCAGTAAGAAATGCCAGTTACAGTGGTTTACACGTCAATGTATTGATGATTATCAGCTTGATCTGCAATTTACAGTACAGTTCTGAATCTCATAGTAATTAGAAGTGCAAATACTAGCAGTTTGACATCTATATTTAAGGAGCTACAAATAATTCTAAGTGTCCTAGTATTAAATATATACAAAACAGAAATAGAAGGGAATATCAAGCTCTGCATGCTGATAGGCTTCTCTTCTGTTACTACAGAAACCACAGTGGTCCTCAAAGTAGGCAAGGTACTTCACCCTCCAGTCAGGTAACATTTAAAATCTTGTTTGTTTTTTACTAGCTGGATAATGGAAACTCAACCCTCAAACAAAATGAAGTCCACGTGTGCTCTAAAGTATATGAAATACAAAATAAATTTGCACACAACATGATGATGATTTCTAAAAGGGGAAAAAATGAATGGTATCTGTATGGCAAGGCTTTTAAATTTAACTTATTGTTTTAAATTTGCTGGAGAAAAGAGATTATATTTCACCACTAACTCGTCATTTTTTAATTTCTCCCTGATGTATTTTTCAAGTTTGTATCAATCTGCTTGTTTTAGAACTGGATCTTTTTAGGCTTAGTCATTAAAACAACCCATCCCTAGGAGATCACCATTAATTTTGGCCAAAATCTTGTAGAAGTACCTGGCTGGGATTCTGAAGCTAAAATGCAAATGTCCTCTGGCTTTGGATAGATCAAACTTCAAATTTCCTTCCACAACGGTGGAGGGATTCAGATTCAGTGACACTTGATATTATTCTACACCATGTAATCAATTTATCCAAAATACTTACCAGATGATACATAAACTTCTTAAAAAACTTCTAAAACCTATTTTATCCAATTAGAACCATAGTTAATGAACTACACATTTATTCAATTTTAAGGGATAAAAAAATAATACTTTTAGTTCTTGATTGCTAGCGGAAAAGCAATTTATTAAATTCCTTTTCAAAATTAACAGTTAGTTCTCCTTGAGGAAGGATATTTTAAATCCCCAGTAAGATGGAGATTTGATGTATTCTGGTTAATTTTTCGTATAAAAAGAAAGGTGAAGAATATGCTAATGACTCTAGTGGCAAGTAAGCAATATATGATTGTTCAGTGACAATACACAAAGGAAAGAATAAAGATTGATATTTTCAGAGAATTACCCACATATATAAATCAATATAAACCAAATACACTCCTAGTTGTTGATAAAATATTTAAGATCCCCACATTCATTTAGCTCTTCTAAGCATTTCATTTCTAAGATAACAGCAAGAGTTAATTAAAATGCTTTGGGTTTATTTACTTTTTTTTTTTTTTGCACCAGTCCTGCAAACAGAGCACAGTATGTGCACCACTCTTATATGGCTCATCTCTTTCAAGTCTTATAAGCATTCAGCAGCAAATAAAGATCACAAAAACTATATGCTTGCTGCTTTCTCCTCTTTATTACAGGCAAATTAATCCTAAAATTCTTTCAACATTAATTTATGCTTATCCAGCAAAACCATGACGTGCCTGTACTACAGATATGTAAAACACCCTGGATTTAATACGGGAATTGAATTGAGAGTACTTGGCATAGGACAGGACCGGAACAGGACAGGCACAGCAGCGCTGGGCAGCAACTCAGCCCACCCCAGCCCCTCCTGCCTGCCCAGCACAGCTCTGCCCGACCACTGCTGCTGCTGCAGCCCACTGAGCACAAGGAGATCAGTCTTGGCAAGCCTGCTCCTGCTCCCAGGCACACCAGCTCATGAGGGTGCAAAAAAAACCAGAAACCGGTTTTGTAATGCCTCCTAAAGGGTTCTATGTTTGATCGTATCTGCTCCTAATCCTATCTCTCAGTGGCAAAAGCACCTCTGGCTTCAGTAAGGGCAGCACTAGGTCAGTCTTGAGCTCTTGGGCAAATTTCCTTCTGTCATACCAAACAAATTGGATGTAAGCAGCAGGCAAATAGAACGCCTCTGAATTTTATATAGAAAGGGCCTGAATTTTCTCATGTATGGGTTGAGCTTAACACCTTAAATAGGCACCATATTCATTAGTAGCTTCTGTAGATAGAAAGAAATGGAAGAAAATTTTCATTTAAAAAGATCACACTAAGAATTTTGTCCAACGTTGGAAATTTGGATATTTGCAGTTTTATGTTTAATCCACTCAGGATGAAATAAAATTTGTAGTTGTTAAAAATTCAGCCAAAAAATATAATCCAATTCATGGGGCTATCCAAATCTGTGGACACAATTCTCAAACCCAACCTGATACTGTAAGCTCAGATATCTGTTCTCACAGTAAGCTTGTTATGTTGCAAATCTTACTCTGGACTACACAACCTTTTGATTTATTTTAGACACAGAAGAGAGAGTTTTGCTTGGCTAGGACTGTTCATTCCATCATGTAGCCACTGGCCTGAGACTTCACCTTTACAGCCAACTTCAATCTACAAAGCCTTACTGCCACCAATCATCAGGTGAAGCTGATTGAAATTCCATACAGACACCACTAGTGAGAAACAGTAAGGGGAGGACAAAAGCTGATCAGTAAGAAATACTGAAACATTTCAAGGGGAATTTTTTTTCAAGAAATGACACCACTGATGTGTGCACACTACAAAAAATAAGGCTATTAATTGATAAAGACAGTTTTGCCTTTCGGAGAGACGCTGTTTAGTTTACTGTATAATGTCATGCCTTAGGAAAAATCAGAGTGAAAGAAATTTCCAAAGATACTAATTAAATATTGTCAAGCCTATGACAGAAATTTTTTAAAAATCTATCCCAGGACATAGCCAACAAAATGCAGACAAAAAACAAGGGATCAGAATTTGTTAAACTGAAGAACGTCAAAGACAACTTGAATTAATCTGTGGAGCTCAAAAATAAACTTAAGAGAACAGATGCTGGATATTTATACTTACCTTATATGACACCTTTAATACTCAACATTTTAAAGTATATTTAATAGCAAAAAGACAACATGTGCTTATTATGGTGCTTAAGAAATTCTTTGGATTATTGAAATTATTTAGTCCTCAACCTTAACATTTATCAGTAACCTATGTATGCTTACAGTTTATAAAGTATGCACCAGTGTGCTTTTTTTCCTAAAGTAATTAACAATTGAGTAGGCAGGAAATAAGCATTGTGTAAACTAGCTAATATAACAGCTAAAAATTATAACTTATGGCCAAGAAAAAGTTTGTTTTGATAAATTTTTGAAAGGGAGTAGAAGCAGCAGGAATATGTGAGCCTTCAAATTCCAGTTGCTATAGCAACTGGTGGTATTTTTAGCCATCATAACAACTTTAACAATAGTAGAGAATATCAGTGCTGCTCTCTCCAAACATCAGTGCTGATCTTTCCCTGTTTTTCCAAAAAGAAGTCCATATGCTTCTGCAGCACAGGAAATTCTAAATAGTTTTTTGCACATATAAAATAAATTACATGACATTTTGCCAGCTTTGCCTTCCCTTGCAGGGGAAAAAAAAAAAAAAAAGAAAAAAAAAAAGCCCAGAATCATTTGGCCTTTCAATACAATTATAGAAAATATAAGATTAAGTCTAAAACTTTATGTAATTCATTCCTTTTTGAACCAGTTAGGCATTCATTTTTTTTTTCTCCTTCTGTAGATATTGGTACTCATAATTTTTTCCAATATCCTTTTAGGACACATATGCTTCATTCCCTATAGTTTCCTCCCTACTATACAGCTCACATTAATTTTCTAAATACAAATTTCTTTTACACAAAGAAGTCACTTAGAAGAAGGTAATTCAAACCACAAACCTAAATTCCCCAATAATTTTCTTTCTATAAGTCACACAGGGGACACTCTTAATTCTTAACGGAAAACCTTATGAAAGACAAAAATTTTTTTAGATTTATTTCAACTTCCTTCCTATTTCTAGTCCTTCCAGTGGGCCAGATTATGGCTGAAATCCTGATTCCAAACACCTGCAGAGTAGGGCAAAGACAGTTGCTTATAGCAGTCTATTACTTCCATATATATACAATGCATATTAAGTTATGGGTTTTGATTAAGGGTACAATTTATTTGTTCTTAACCAGGTGCACAAGGCCCGGGAAGCACACCTATGACAGTGTAAGAGTAGAATTTAACCAGTCCTGATGTCAGCAATGAAAACCCCAGAAATGCATTATAATAGTGTAGAAGGTAAAATTTCTATCTTCCTTAAATCCCAACTTAAACCCAAGTCAATCATCATAAGCAGAGTATGATTACACACCACCTGAGCCTTAACCACAATTTAAAACAAAAGGCAGGATGCTGCTTTACTTGTTGCTTTTTCCTTTAACAATAACCACACACTTAACCAAAACAACATCCTCTGAAACACAGCTTGGCTGCCCCAGCTAAATTCCAAGGACACAAATAGCAGAGATGAAGGATACCAGGGACATGCAGGGGTTTGCTGTAAGAACACTTGTTGTAGTGGAAATAACAAGAACTAATAGGTGTGTCCTCCCTTAACTTTATGTTGGCCCATAATACTTCTACAGATGATGCTTTTCCAATGAAAGAAAAGTCTACTCTAAGACTTGCATATGATTACTATGATCACAGAAAATTACAAGGTGAAACTGTGTAGGAAATATGATTTCTGTTCAGTATGTGTTTTATTTTTTAAGATCTAATAATTAAGATTTAGGTTAATGACCTAAAAAACAATATATAATTTACATCCCAATTTTATAAACAGCTATAGATATTTATCTTCTGAAATAATCTGAATAAATCATAGAGGTTTTTGTTCTCAATTAAAATGAACAATTAAACACTCTCAGGATGCCTATTAATAAAATTCCAGGACAAACCAAAGGCAATGAAGGGTGACTATATTTTAAATGCCACCCATGTGCCCTCCCCAGCTCTCAATAATTTTTTTAAAGCCTTCTAGGCAAGCAAAGCCCAGCCCAGTTATGCAGATAATGCATAATCCAGCCTGAGTCTGTGCCTTAACCTGCTGTGGCGTGTGGTCATATTACCCTAAGAGACACTGTGAATAGGGATTTAGAGTCTTCGGGATCTAGCAGTTTATTTTTACGTGGGTACATGGACTGCAGCCCAGCCTGCAGCCAGCAAATTCTCCTTGCAGCATCTGGTCAGCAGCCAAAGTGTATTCTCACCACCCACAACCAATAACCCATTGTGCCTGAACTGCCTTGGTCTCACAGTGCTGCTGAGCACTCTGCAACCTGCTCTGTTGCAGAAAGCCGGGAGTAAACCCCACCAAAGGCAGTGAGATCACCCACAGGTGCCAGATCAATCCCTCGACTGGGACTGCAATCCCTTGGCTGGTCAAGCCCCTTGCTGCAGGAGGTCAACAGGCTCAACGTCTTTCAGCTTTAAGCAAAAGCTGCACTTTGCCTTTCAAATGTATGGCAAATGTAGGTCTGCTATTACTTTTTGCTAACATAAAACCTTTTTTCCTGGCTTTTCACACAGATTAGACTGAACTATTTTAAAAAGCTATTTTTGACACCAAAAAAAGCACAGCAAAAAGAAGCTATTGAGAAATATATTCAAAGATCAAGTCAGCCAAATTAATCTGTGAGGCTCAGTGAACAACATCATGCAATAATTATTTACTGAACTTAAAATGAATTAATTTTGTCCCTGGATGACTCTCATCCGGTTAATTTTTTAACACAAAATGTTCATCACGTTTTACCTTTAGGAAACAATATCTAAATGTTGAAGAACAGCTCAGGGTTGGGTTTTTCTGCCTCCTGCACTGAGCACACTCCAATTCCCTTAGAATAGGTACTGCTCCTTGGATGAATTCTTACATTTGGAAGCAAACTCTATAACCCAGATGGATCTATGTACATGAATAAGGCAGGTTTGGCAGGAAGATATTTGCACATAGTGGTAAATTAGTGAGGGAAGATACCACATCATCAAATATGGTTCAATAAACCAAAAAATAATCTGACATCAGACTTTACATGCAAATATATTTATTGTGAGCAGAATTATTAAAAAATTTATCTGTTCCCTAATTTAATCATAAACCAGTTTAATTTTAACACTTTTGTCATCAGAAAACAATGAAAAGTAACAAAACAGTACAAAATTCTATAGTTCTTTTTTCCCGAGTTTTGGGGAGGTTGCTGGCTTTTCCTTTTTTTTTTTTGTTTTCTTTTGTTAATATCTAAAGTCCTTTTTGAAATCATCAGGTAACTAGATAGCAGTAGTACCATATGATTTAGGCAAGAAGTCAGAACTACCAAGCCTTACAAGGATGTCAAATAGTCAATATTTAATTTTCACAGCAAGCTGTTTGCAGTCACACTTATGTGAAGAAAGAAAATTCTTTCCCAAAAAGACATATTCTGTAGATTTTAATAATAAGGGCATCTGAGAAACTAGCAATTCACATTTTTAAAGAAAAATATTTCTCAAACCCAAATATATCAAATTTTGTATTTGTCAGAAGATCTAACCAAATTACCTGGTTTTGCTTTTGTTTAGGTTTTTTGTTTGTGGCTTTTCCCTTTTTTAAGTAGGACAACTAATTTCACAGACCAGCAACCTTATTTTCCAGGGCTAGTTTGTTCCAAATCACATAACTTCAAAATTTAACTCAAAGGCCAGTACCGATGGCTTTGTGACAGAGGACAGATAACAGTTCATGTCAGCATTACCTTGAAAAACAGAACGTTTTTCAAACCCTAAAGTCAGGACCTGGATTCTAGCTTTACTTACTACTTCTATTTTTGTGGTTTCCTCTTTCCTACAGGTTTGGAAACTGCCTGTATACAAGAAGCTTATGGCTTTAAGCTTGCTAAATAGATACCAATCAGAGAGAATCAAAAATGAAACACTACAATGATTTGCATGTGACGTTAGCGTGTATGGAGACACAATAAAATTGTACCTAGTAAATCTGCCAGTGAGCTGTGGGATCTGAGGCTCCCAGTCAGAAGTATCTCCATTTTTTTCCAGAGAGTGTTGATCTACTTATTTGGGAGAAATATAAGCCATCCTAGGCAAACATAAAATGCATCTCTTCAAGGAAACATAACATCAGAGCACAAAACATTCCACTTTTATGTCTTATCTTTTCAGCTCAGTTATATTTAAAGATCTCTTCAAGACAGATTAGAAAAACAGATATAGCAGAAAGGATTTTAAACCCAAGACAACAATCATTAGCATTAAAAAGAAGAAAAACTTATAAATGTAAAGTTTTCAAAACAAAACTCTGAAGAAACAAACCCCCTATTTTCTATAAATGCCCCTCTTTTGTTTTTTTTAAGAGAAAAAAATAAAAGTTCTATCTGTTACAGAAAAAAAATATTCACAGGCGATTGCCAAACTGACATTTATCAGAGCAGCATGAATCAAAGCGTGTTGTTTTGTCTTGCTCTCACTGAATTTTGGTTTAGGAGTTTATTTTTCCCTTAGTTGTCATGGAAATATGTACAGACCAAATTAAAGCAGATAAAGCACTGCTGACAAGAAAATTAAGTTGTTCCTACTCAGGCTGTGCTGATTAATGCTTTCTGAGATCCTTAGGAAACTATGGTATTCATATATCATTTGATACTAATTTAAAAGTATATTTTATGACACAAAGTTTTATACAGTCATTTGTCCAGCTACTATGGAAATGTTTATTAGTTTTCCCAGAATTCAACAAGGCATGTCACGTTTTAGCATTTTTTAACATTTGCAATGACAGTGAAAGAGAAAAAAGAGAGAAGGAGGGACAAAAAGACACAGAGAAAGAGTAGGAGGAAGAAAGAAGCACACGATTACTGTTCCTACTTATAGATTTTAGCAACTTTGTATTTTAATAACATTTCTTTCTCTGCAGAAATAATTCTACATTCTACAGAAGAATGACAGTAAAAACTTCAACTCACGCCAGCTTTGGCAGTTCTCGGTGTAATTCAGTAGTGTCCATTGGTGGGATTACCTAACATCTTTCATGCGGGATGATAAACTGGATGTTGGTAACTAAGGGAATATTCTGGAAAATGTGACAGCTTGGAGCAGCTGCAGCCTGACAAAAGATAAAGATGGCACAAGGGTGTCATGACATGGGCTACATGATGAGGGATAACCAGGGACTCAGTTGCTTCCAGATGTGACCTGTCCCAGCTGAATGGCAGCTTCAGGTTCTTAATTCCAGCATATCGTGTGACACTCACGAGGTGGATACTGGAATAGGAGATAAGTCCTGAAGGGCACTGCCCAAGGGCCTGCATAAGCAGATGGAAACAAGGCAACTCTTGTTTGGGTCCTTTAAGATCAGTACAGTCAGTAGGGCCATGTCTCTTATTCAAATTCAGCACACAGGAGCTTGAAGCTGGGATTGATGGTTGGTATTTTGAATGGCTCATTAGGCAGATGAGCTATATCGCTTCCTACACTGTTAATGTGGCATTTCCCTGGTCAGCAGGCCCTGATTAGCAAGCAGCACCCTAACAAGTTCCACTCCACCAGAGCACCTGAACGCTTGAAATCAGATAAGAAAGCAACTTCAGCTGAAAATGTCAGATTCCAGAATTAAAGCAAACACAGTAGTAATCAAACCCTAAATATCAACATTCTAACTAAAGGCAGGGGTAGGAATAACCATGTTCTTTTCAGGTTATTCAAAACATTTGTACTGATTGCAGTGTAATTTTAATGTGCATAAAACTGCATCCAATGTATCTTATTTTAAACCACCCACTATATCAGTAAAAAACACCCTATTCTCAGTATAATAATCCTCTCTTAGTACTGAATATGCACATGTGAAATTGGATAGGAATTTGTTAAAATGATAATCTGTTAAATCATATGTAACATTATTTAAAATTCACTAAATCAGCTTTGGATCAAACACATGTTTTCTTCTTGCTTTAGGGTGAAAAATTTTTTGGAATTGAAACAAGCAAGCTATGTCTGAAGGATTATTATCTTTCTATTCTTTTATCAAATAAAGAAAAACCCCAAGATCTTGCTGGTTACTGAAGACTGTAGATACATGGTTCTCTCCAGGTGGGTATTATCATGTAGGGAAGTGAGTGGATAACGATGGAATTGGTAAGATTCATAATTACAGGATGCTAATAGTTGGCATTTTAATTATTTGTATTTAATTAAGAAGACAGTTGGAATTCAGTTACGTAAGTACATCAGTGGCATAGATACTTCTAATTATACACTCATCATGCGCCTTTCCACAATAGATTGTGCTCACAAATACCATCCAGAGCATTTCAGAGTGCAAGAAGGATACAGCTGGAGACACTTGCAATTTACCACTAACAAGATGTTGTCATCACTGGTCCAAAGTGATGCTCTTAACACTGGTTTTAAGATTCACAGAATCAGTTCAGTTGGAAAAGATCTCTGAGATTACTGAGTCCAATCTATGGCTGAACACCACCATGTCAACGACACCATGGCAATGAGTGCCACATCCAATGTTTTGTTAAACACTTCCAGGGCCAGTGACTCCACCACCTCCCCGGGCAGCCATATCTAATCACCCTTTCCATGAAGTAATTCTTCTGAATGTCCAACCTAAATCTCCTTTGGTGCAGTTTTAGATTATGTCCTCTTGTCCTGTCACTGGTCTCCTGGGAGAAGAGGCCGACCCACACCTGGCTACACCTTCCTTTCAGGTAGCTGTAGAGAGCAGTCAAGTCTCCCCCAGCCTCCTGTTCTCCAGGCTAATCACCCCCAGCTCCCTCAGCTGCTCCTTGTAAGACCTGCGCTCCAGACCCTTCACCAACCTCACTGCCCTTCTCTAGGGCAGCACCCAGAGAAGCTTGTCACTCCAGCACCCCTGTGTCCTTCTTGTAGCAAGGGGCCCAGAACTGAACACAGGATTCAAGGTGTGGCCTCACCAGCTCTGAGTACAGAGAGACAGTCACTGCCCTGGTCCTGCTGGCCATACTATTGCTGATACAGGCCAGGATGCCATTGGCCTTCTTGGCCACTTAGGCACAGCTGGCTCCTGTTCAGCTGCTCTCGACCAGCAGTCCCAGGTCCTTTTCCGCTGGGCAGCTTTCTGGGCACTCTTCCTCCTACCTGTAGAGCTGCATGGGGTTGTTGTGGCCACAGTGTAGGAGCCAGCACGTGGTCTTGCTGAGTGTCATATAACTGGTTTCAGCCCACTGATCCAGCCTGTCCAGGTTCCTCTGCACAGCCTTCCTACCCTCCAGCAGATCGACACTCTCTCCCAACTTGGTGTTGTCCTCTAATTTGCTAACTCACATAGGATTTCTGAGGCATTTTTTTTTTCTCAGAAGATCATAAGCAACGGAAATACTGTTTTTAGCTGCTTGTTAACTCAGTAGTGGGGATGGGAATATGGCCTTATTCTATTCCTGAGCACAGTTTGAATCTGGCAGTGAGACACACTAGACATAAATAGTCCTTAAAGGAGCTAAAACCTTGTCACTGCTACTGTCCTATTCCCTGGCTGTCCTCTAAGCAAACATGTAGCACACTCACAGAACAGACATCTGCCTTTCTGTTTTTCAGGCAGAACTACTACCCCAGTAAACAGGCAATAATGCATTCTAACTCCTACATTTATTGGGGTAGTAAAATTATGTTTTAATTTAATTATTCTTAATAATGCTTTCTTACATTCATGTCTTCTGGTAATCACTTTTAGTATTACTTTTGCAGTGAATGCCAAGTGTAACTTGGATCCTGTAAATACAAATACGTAGCTCAGACAAGGTTTCAGAAACTAACAGAGGAAAATTGATTAGGTAAGTCCTTCTGACAAAAGCTGTCTCAACACTAAGCACACCCAGTTCCAGACTTTTTTATCATGAAAGCTCCTCCTCTGTGAGTTCCTGAAAAAAGCACTTCATGCTAAAACTCTTTTCATTATTCCAAAATCTTAGTACCTTAGATAGAGAGTCTTTCCTTATTAATCCAATAGATCTGTGAGAATGTTTGTAATGACCATGAACTCACTCTGTTTTTCTGTTATTCAAAGTGTAAACCCCTAAAAGCAGAACGGAGAACATAAAAATTAAATACAAAATGCATGTGTCTGCTAAAAAACCTTTGATTAACTTGAATTGACCATAAGTAAAGATTTTTGTTAATCCAACGGGGAAAAAGATCTAACTTTGTGCTATAGTACATATACATTAAAATACAATCCTGTATATAAATCAGTCAATTCTAGTTTCAATTTAATTGGCATATGGAAAATGTATGACCATTTTTAATTTTTACACCCTGATATTCCTCTGTAAAGAAAAAACTTTGTCTTAAATATTTAAAGCTCAATATCAAATATTATTTTTGTATACTAACTAAAAGTAAAGACAAGGTTGCTCTGTCCTGAGAAATGTCCAAAGACACTTTCAAGTTACTCTTATTTGAGCAGGATCCAAAGAATATAGCTAATTAATCACTTCAACTTCTTTTTAAGTTTGTTTAGTGACAATTTTAAAAGATATGCAATCTATTTAATTTAAAATACTACATTGAATATTGAAAAAGGCTTTTTTTTTTCTGTAGTCTACACTAGCCAGAGTACAAATTTGCACTTGGCTTTTAAGATCTTTCAAATCACTTTTCAACACATTCTGACAGATTTCTGTGCCAGATGGATGTGGATCAAGGATGCATAAACATATGGCAGAAATGGTAGCCAATATGCTCCTAGAAGTGTATAATGATTCATTTCAAAATATGTATCCCAGGGTTATTAATAATCTCTCTTTTGAAAGTTTCATGCTTTTGAAAGGTTGAGACTTAGAATAGCGTAGCTCTCATCAGTTTTCTCCAGTGAAATACCAGCCCAGCAGAGCCTAACTGGTAAGTGCCCAGAATGATTGCAATGTGTAGTTACAGGCTTTTAGGCAGTAAAAGGCAGTGAAATCATCCTGCATCAGCACATGCTCTGTCATCCTCCAGTTACTGGCATGTTTTATTCCATGCACTGTGTTTCACTGTCAACCGGTGACGTCAATAAACAACTAGAAATAAAGGGCTTTGGTTTGCTTTAATTTACATGTGTGCAAATAATGACGCATTTAATGTGAGCCAATAAATACACTGGCTAGACTAACAGTAAATGAAACCAGGAAATAGTGCTCTCATAATGCTCTTGGAATCCTACAAATGCAATATTAGACAGTGAGGAAAAAAGCTTTTATCAGGTCTTTCTCCCAGCACTCATGAGACCCTCTTTAGTGATTTTCTCTCTGTAGTTATTAGTATACATCTTGGTTCTACAACCCCTTACTTCTGGAAAAAAAAGAGGAAAAACCACCACAAAAAAAAAAAAAACAAAAAAACAAAAAAAACCAAAAAAAAACCAAAAAAAACCCAACAAGGAATAAACAGGATAAGGGAGAAACTGGTTATTGGTACGTTTTGGAAGCCAGCTTCACACCCTCCATCTCCCTGGCTTTGTGATGACTCATCAAGCAGCAAGTGCCAGATTTTTAAAAGGCATTTAGTACCTACAGATAATAATGCCATTCAGGACAAGATGTCACAAAAACATTCTGCTCAAATGCACTAGTACATGATAGACTTGGCTTCTCAAATCTTATGCTAATTAAGGCCAGAAAATCCAAATCAGCTCTTAGAGATGTAGCCATGCACAACACTTAATATTTGTCTTTCAAAATCCTCTGACATTGTAATGACTTATAAGTAATTGTTTTGAAGTAAAAAACTCCATTTATTTCTCAGAAATCCTGATTTAAGAATGAAGAATCAATACAACAATATATCTTAATATTTCCTTTTGTCACCTAACTACACTCACTATTCATAGGCTCAACAAACCAACTCAACAGGTGGCTATCTAATTTATCTTCATTAGATAGTGGGAAAAGCCCATTCACCCTCCTTCCCTAAGATTTTTCTCCAATGTCCTCCTCTACCTGTCCATACAAGCATTGGGAATTTATTTATTTATTTATTTTCTTTTGCTAACAACCTATTTTTCAGATTTAGACTTACAGGCAGTCTTAGGAAAATTAACCATTTTAATCTGAGAGAATGCTAGAAATAAAATCTCTTTTTGTTTTGCCATTTTATTTCTTAATGGTTTGTCCCTTATTGGGCCCCTACTAGCGAATGTCTGACTGCCACTGTTCAGTACCAAGCAGATAAAACTACAGATATATGACAGAAATTCAAAACAGCATGGCTAAGTTGTATCTCTTGAGTTTCAGCAGTACTTTGTCAGCCAAACACCCATGTTTTCAATTTTAATGGCTTTACTGCTGTGGCTACTCATGCCCTAAGTTTTGGAGAGCTACAAATGCTGACAGGCTCAACTTTACTCTCTGCTGCTGGATCGAATATTTGCAGATGGATATCTGCTTAATATATCCAAGCCCTCTTTAGTCTAAAGAGTTCGATACTAGCAGCTCTGCAGCAGGGTGAGCATTTTAGGCATCCAGGAGATGAATTAGCTTTTGAAGAATAGGTGAAAATTCATGCTGCTGTAGTTTCACTAAATCTGAACAAAGCAATCAACACCTCCTAGATATGGGACTGATTAACTCCGTGCATCAATATCTGCAACTGGAACTAGAAGCTTCCTAATGATCCTGGTGAAACACCAAGAGAGATTAAAAATAAAAACTGATACACTCTTATTCATTCCATTTTCTATCCTTACAAAAAATCACTCCTCTCTGAAGTGCTAATGTGGCAAATCCACATTTACCTACGCATTTCACCACTTGCATGCTAAAGAGTGTAATTAGTCTGTTGAACTGCTCTGTCACAGCACTGTCTCAGAAGTAAAATGAGCTGTGAAGAGCTGGAGAGCTAAATCTTTACTCTGCTGAACCACAGTACCCCAGAGATAGGTAGGTTTCCTTGCAGCACTATACATTTGTAGACAGCAAATTTACATACTATGTTTTTTTCCACAGTTTTGCCTTAATTGCAAACTTGATCCTTTGAAGTTTCTTGGCTCCTGCTACCTTTTTTTTTTTTTTTTTTTTTTTAAAGGAAATTTCAGGCTGTGATTTTGTAAGCTTTTTAGACACAAATTTTTTCTTTGAAAAAGCAGTTCACTCAGGGATAGCATTTAGAGGAATGGAACATAACTAAGCCAAATATGGTTCTGGTGTGTCACATTAAGTGGTACCCTTCTGTCTCTGGGTGTTAGTAATGTTTACGGGGAAAAGATTTTGAGTTGTTGTAACCATCTAGTTATAAAAGTGATGTTGAAACACAAATATGTTCTGGTTTGCTCCTTATTACCTACCAAGCGACTATGAACGTGATTAACATGCTAAAGTTTTTACTGCAATGTACAAAATATGTAAGTAAGGGTAAATATCAGAAGTTTCTTTCCATTATTATGATAGCAACAGCAAGTTTCTGAGTGTACTGAATTACTTTTCACCTGAAGTTAATTATATGTTACTTGGAATTTTTCTAATTTGACAAGTTTACAGTGCACAATATTCTGCATGTGCTACAGATGTTCCTCTTGAATTCATAAGTTAAATCTTAAGAGTTTAGATATTTTTAACTAATAGTTCATATGACTTGAGAAAGTAGTATAGTTTATTCACACAATTATTACTACATTAAGCAGGATTTGCATGCATATGGAAGCGTTACTTAACCCAGTGGAAAAGATGTAGTTGCTGAGAATTCTGTGTAAAGAAATCTAAATATTTTCAAATAGAATTTGGCAAAATATGATCATTATTTGATAGCTCAACCTGTGAAAAAGATACTTAAGTTCATGTAATTTTTCCATGTCATGAAATTCACCACTACTTATCAAGCTTTAGTTTGACAATGTGTAATGTTGTATGTGCTCTAGCAAAAAGGTATTTCACAGCTTAATACTACAAGCCTTTGCATTTTTACAATCATGACAGAAATTAATAAAAAGTATTAAAACAACAAATCTGGATAAATAGGGTAGTATAAAATAGAATGACTAAAGTGTCATCTTGTACATCTTTTCCTGAGATGGCTGTGCTAATGTTGATTCTAAATCATGCTGGGAAACAGAAAACTAGGACAGTAAGAATGATGGTAGAGATAAATGTAACTTAATTTTTAGATAATTTTTTTTTCCTTATTGACCGTAAGCTCAGGGTGGCATTAAAACTGGAAAAGTTTCTCAGAGAGAATGTTAGCCTGTGATCCTTTTCAATCTTTCATTTATGTAACCAGTCTTTCAAAGTCAGAAGCCTAGACCTTAAGCCCCATATAACTATCTCTGCATCACACATAAAAAAGGTATAGAACAATCTTCAACTTCTGTAAAAGGAGACGCTGAATTTCAACTTATGTGTACAATTTTCTGTATATATTAAATATCTAGAACCATATAATTTACACATTGTGTCCAGTTGCGCTAGTGCCATATAAAGCCAAAACATATCGTTTTCTGAAGCTGTATTAAAAGAGTGTTAAACTAAATTTTATATTTACAAACCATGAATGACTAAACTAGAATACATTCAAAAACTGTCTCAATTAACATAGGGAAAACTGAGCCCTCTCATGACTCAGACCATAAAACCAACATTTGCTGACTTGACACATCTATAGGCATAACACTGATAGTAGAGTACACAGGATTAAAACCATAAATACATTTTCTTGTCCATCAGCCTGCCAACTCATGCAACAGCAATGTAGACAGACTCCAATAATGTATCAGAGTTTGCAACACTTCTGTCTATGCTGCAGACCCAAAACCAAGGGATGAAGCAGAACTCTACTTTTCAGCAGACCTGAAAAATAGGCTCTGGTTTATATTGGGAGATCATCTGGTAATAGCCATCTTTTCATTACATAAGAATTGTTGTATTTTTTCCGTTTTTTTCCTATTTGCCTTATTATCTTCCTGCAGAAATAAATGCAAATACCACAGTATTAGCTCCAAATAAACAACAGAGAAAACATTATTATATATGATACTTTCTGCCTAATTTTCATGGCACTTAAATTTCCATCAACTTTCACATTATAGTGATCATCTGCCTATCTATAATTTCATAACTACTATACTATTATTTTTAAAAATGCAAAATTGCATATATTATTGAATGAAGAACATCTCCGTAACCTATATGAGCTTTTTGCTCTTTTTGCTTGTGCCAGCAGTATTACCAGTGGTCTTCAGCATGCAGCACCATATGTTCCTCCTCTACTGTGCATGGTTATTTTTCAAGTAGGTTCTCAAAGCAGATGTTCAAATATTCTGCAAGGTTCCCACAGAGACTTCAGGTTGAATTGCTGCCCTCCATTTGATCTCACTGAGGGAAAACCCTACTTCACAGATAACAGTTGACAGTTAAAGACATTTGGATGACCTTCTTTTCCCTCAATCAATACTTAATTTTTTTAAAAACATGTTACACTTCTTTTGGAACTAGAGAAAAAAACAACAAATGAACAGTTAGATTGACTGTTGTCAGTGAAAGTTTCTGGAAAAGTGATAAATCTATACTCTGGGGAAGAATTGAACATCATTTCTGTAATGAAATGGCTTGAGGCGGGAAAACAGCAATTTGTCACTATCAACAGTGGACTAATACTAGGCAGTAGTCAAAAAAGCAACACAAATTCTAGGAATGACTGTGAAACAAAAATGGAAAAAAAAATTCTACACCACAGTAAAAAATTTTCCTTCTTGTATGCCTTGCATATCCTTCTCTCATATTCCTAAAAGGAGACAAAGAACTACAAAAAGCCAAGCAAAGATAAGGAATGCTTTCCATATGAACAATTAAGTAGCCCGAGATTGTTCAATTTGAGTAAAGAGGAGTTGGATGTCCACAAAAACATAAATTGCATAGACATGGTAGAGAGCTGACCAGATTATTCACTGCCTCTGTCTACACGAGCACCGGGCATGATCAAGTTAAATTAAGAGATACAGGCTTGGAACAAAAAAAAAAGGCTGTGATTCACTGCATAGTGCTGCACTGAATTATGTAACTCCTGGTCAGAAGACATCGTGGATAGAGAGAGTTTTTTGGATTCAGAGGAAGAATGAGCAAGGTGAGCTATTAAATGTTACTAAACAGGAACCATGCCAACACTAAATGCCTAAATAGCTGAATGATACACAGCTCAGGAAATCCTGTTAGCCAAGATACAGTCAGAGAAAAAGAGAATACCTTGAGGAAGTTTTTTATTCTTCTTCAGGCATCAGTATATGCATGCCTTAGAGTCAGGATAGCATGCTACGTAGACGCATAGTCTGAACCACTGAGCTATTTTCATGTTCTGAAATTTTCCCAAAAACAAGGCTGAGGTTTGACAAAATTTATATTGGAAAAAACTCTCCCTTCAGGGTGGAATTAAAATCTTAACAGGATAGATAGACAGAAAAACACCAAACAGAGTAGAAAAGCATACATTCTACATTCTAGGGCAGTCAAGATTAATCTCTGCTAGTCTGTCATTTGTAGGGTGAGAAGCAACTTGAAAAACAGCTATTCTCTATATTTAAACATTCGTTTTGCCACAGACAGTGCCTCTTAGAGCTCAGAAGATTCCTGTGACAGCTCTGAGTAGCTAGACTTTCAAATCTGTGTTTTGTTGGCCATAATAGAGAAAACTGACCAATTACAAGCAGAGACAAAGCAAGGCTGCTGCCAGTAGTATGATGGTGAGATCATTCACACAGCAATGAGCAGACTACCCGGACATTCAGACGCTGACTTCACCTGTGCTCTGGTGGGGTGTGAATAATGCAACAGCCAGCCAGACAAGCTCGTGTGATGCTGCATGTGAGCTGTGATGCTGCACTAAGACAGGAATATTAGCAGAAGCTCAGCACTGCCCCACTGCTGGATTTAAGCTGGTTTGTTTTCAAGCAGTCAGGAGGAAGGGGAAAACCCATAAGGAGCATTTTTTGCATTCCAGATGTATTTCCAGAAAAGAGGCTGTTTACAGACCTACTTATCTCCTAGTGTGAAAAATTTTGACAGATCTTGGGTTATTTCAGTACAGATCTGGGCTTTCTTATGAAGTCTTGGGGGCTGGTTCCTGTTTTAAAAGCTTTGCCATATTGATAGGTGTTAGTGTGCTCTATTTTTATGGACAGTAATACTGAAAAAATTGATCTCACCTCTGTTTCTGACATATCAAAATATATACAACTCAACAGCAGCAAAAAGGAGGAAATCCACAAACACATACAAATGGCTATTCTCTATGTAACATTTTGCATTTCTTGACTGCACACATACGATGCTTGTTGAATGCATGCAAACATATCTGCTACTATTGGCAGCTGCGAAAAGCATTCTTTTAAAAAGACAAATTGATGTACTAACCGTCAGGCTTTTTTTTTTTTAATGTATGTAAAAAAACTAAATAGTTGTCAGAAATATTTGATTATAGAATTGTAAAGATAACTGTATCTGCTAACTTAACATGGAGGTTCACACACTTGCTAGCACCATGGGATTGTGTTATGTATTAGAGCTTATTTTGGAAGATCTTTGTTCTAAGTTCTTTTGAGGTCTGTGTTACTGTCAAGAGCCAAAAGCTTTGACAGCTGTTGCCAGCTCTATGTGGTTTGTTTAAAACAATAAGTGAGTTGCCTAGCAACATCACATCACACATTTGGTACCCTACAGTATCTCACATTCCTAACTACTCTGCACATCCTCACTACTTAAAGGGACACTGTCAAGTTAATAACCTTACATGAAAAGTGGACTTACTTCTCTTTCACCCATAATTAGACATATGAGGTGAGAGGAAGAAAACTGACACCAATAAAATGTTATTTGCACTTTCTTTGCAGCAATGTTTGATATTTTATCTCAAATCAGCAGTATCTGTTATCACTTGTTGCCACACTGTTTGGCTTAAAAATAGTTTAGTAAAAAGCAAAGTTTTCGTAAAGAATTTTACCTTACTAACACAGATCTTACAAAATTAACTTTTTTTCTCTGTATACATATACTTCCTATCACACCCATTATATGCACCACCAAAATGTTTATAAATATGGATTTACTGTCAAAAGTTATTTGGTTATGTCTTTCTGTTAGGTAGCATTTGTAATAAAGGTTGTTAGAAAGACCTGTGGGGCCTTCAGACCATGAAAATCATAGATAGTTCAGGGTCCTTTGCTTATATGAACTGCAGCCCTAGTTTGGGAAAAGTTCTCCAGCTGATCTAATATACTTTTTATATAAACATTTCTGCAAGAGTCATAGAGAAAGGCATTAAGAAAAACAGAAAAAAAAAAAAAAACCAAGAAGTGAGGAAGTCACTAGGACAGATGAAGAAAACTGTTCAACAGAGAGGTGAAATGACATACTGTAGATGAAAGAAAAAAATTAAACAATGAGGAAAAAATGGAAGATAAATCATATAAATACCACCTACAGCATTTTTTCGAGGATATGCTTCTATATTTTTGGTTGTTTTGTTTGTTTGTTTTTAACTGCTACAAAAGCACCAGAGAAAAGAAAAATACACAGCATAGTTTTCAAAGACAATAAGCATACTCTCAAGTATTTTCTTCTTTTCATCCACTACTACATAGTGAAAGCTCTTAATGCACTAATGGTAAGGTTCCATTTCTATCTAATGGAGATTTCAAATAGATGTATTAGAAATGTAAAATAATTCAAATGAATATGCAAATTTTTATTGCCCTCGAGCACCTGGAGAGCTGCCGGCACAATATTCGATGTTACTGTTCGAAACTTACAGAGATTCCCTAAAAGTGAACAGAATATTTGTAAAGTACAGACAAAAGCACACAAGTACACATTTGAGAAGCTGGGAGTCATTAACCTCGTATTGCAATGTGTAATGACATTTTGGGAAATATTTGGTTCCTTTTGGGGTATTTTTAAAACATTATTAGCTCCTGCAAAGAGTATCAAGCTCCTTAAATACAACCATGGCACCATTAGATTGCTGCTCTGAAAAGTTTTGCCACATCTCCCTTTCTTGCACTCCCACTGTAAGACACTGATCCTCTTGTTCAGAACAAGCTATGATTCATAAACATCTGCTACAGCAACACCAGATTCTCTGTTTAAAGTCCAGAGGGCTTAACTGAATTAATGAGCAGGAGCTTGTTTCTGGTGTATCATTTGATGTGCTTGGTTAATTAATTGAGGTGCTTGGTGCCAGTAGCTGGAGTTTTTTGGTTTTATGTTTATATGACGAGGCAGCATTTGGGACGAAGGAATTATATCGCACTATATCCAATTAGGTCAGTAAAATGAAGCCAGGTGGCAGAAGATGAGACCATGATTGAAGCTGTTGCAGTGCTACGTCACATAAAAGTGTCATGGAAGCTCAGCGAATACACAAATATCTTTGAGAATGGCAACATTTGCTATTTCAGAGGACATAGAAAAAGTTAATATGAGCATATTTAGGTATGTATCAAAGCTAATTGTCCGCCATCTGAATAGAATTATGTGAGAAAAGAAACAAAGACAGGGTTAAAACCAAGGCAAAATTCAAGACTGTTTCTGAAAGAAGGTAAACAAAAGACAACAAAAAGAAGTAGAAATAGCAATGAGAAGTAGGTTGATGTCACATACAGGAAAATTCAAAGATAAATCATAAGATTAGACAGCTGTAGAGTAAGAAAGTACTGGCAAGTTTTCCTAGTCAATGCATTTTATAGACCATAACTGTACCCCTATTACTGACACTTTATTCAACCTCCTCAAAATTTGGCAATTGTAAAATCCATCACCTCTTGTGACTTTTGGTTTCCCACCTCTCCTCTTGTCAGTTTCTCTTGAAATATTTTTTTTTTGACTGAACAAATTATGTAAGCATCTGAATAAAGGATGGCAGGTAAATAGGTATAAAAAAGGCACATACTTATTTTGACCTTGGGCAGCCAACTCTTTCCAAAAAAACTCCCTGTGATCCTGTAAACTCCCCACCAGCGGCTGCTTAGCCATAGAAGTGTCTGAATTTTTAGATCATCTTGTTTTTCACTTCAAAGTTTTCTAGAGCTTATTATTATGCCTCTAAGAGCATCCCAAGCTGCCAGAACCATGGTTGGGATGAATAGCTCCAAGACTACCTTCTATACAAATCAAATCAATTTGTATTTATTTTAACCAAAATGCCATTTCTCACTTGTCAAGCTGAACCTGTCAAGAAAGATTGTCTCTCAAAAGAAATTCTGCATCCTGGTAGGCATATTTCTATGCAGTAACTCATTCTAGAGGTTCAGTTCCCCATTTGATATGGGGATTGATTAATTTCTGTGAAGTATATAAGACAGAAAACGGCAGTTTAGATTTTTTTTTTTTAAGGCAGAACACCTGCAGAATTAGAACTTTTTTTTTTTTTCCCCAAAATAAGTAAGAAATCATGTTCAGTTTTCTGATGGAAAGTTTGTGGTAGCTACCTTGACTACAGGGAGAAGTTTTTCTCCACCTCTGAATAAGGATTTTAAATGGATTTTTTTTCTCTGTGTTTCCTTTTGCTTAGCTCTAAATGTGGGAAAGGAAACTTTCAATTGCTTGGTGCTTTGGCTGCTTTAAATACTGCAAGATTTCACTTAGTCTTTCACAGCCCACTCAGGAACCTTTGTTCCACACAGTATTCCTAACACCCATACCCTATACCAAGGCTTTAACTATTGCTCTAAACTTCTCAGTATTAAAACGGTGCCTTATCATGTTTGGTCAAGCAGAATGATTCTCACGATAGATGCATATACTAATTATGCTACATATAATAATTGCTTTCGGTTGGTTGGTTGGTTGGTCGGTTGGTTGGGGTTTTTTTACACAAGAGCTAGTGCACCCATTATTTGTTTTTCACTTATAAACCAAACTTATGACTGTGAGAAGTAAAATTTAAGGACAGGGAATAGGCTTATGCTGGCTCTAAAATCAATGAAAATTTGGGAGACTTGCATTTACTACAATAACTAATCCTTTCCTCTGGAGCAGACTGGTGTGGATCCATTAAGCAGCTGCAAGAAGCAAACCGCAGAGTTTACCATTCCATGCCCCCAATTCTGGCACATAATCGAGCCTCAAGTTTCAATATTTTATGCTTGGCAAATGTGCATTTCTTTCCTCAAACTGCCTTTGAAATATTGGACATTTCAGACAATGGCCATAATTAGTTCTTAGGCTGGGTAAAACAATCAAGCAGAAACATAAATGGAGTAGGAAGCAGCAACTAAGAAGCAAAGCACATTGACTTTGGTTACTTCTGCAGTGAATGAGGTATGGTCGTGTTGCGGCGGCCGTTTGGGTCGGTTAGTCTGACCCAGGTGCTGCAACCTTCCCAGAGAGAGGACCCACAAGGGACAGCTTCCTAGGGGTCCCAGGCAGTGCTTTGGCCACTGGCATACCTCAGCAAGGGGACAGCCTGTGGCTGCAAGCGATCAGCTCTTAGCAGTGATTTCAGCTCAGTGATTTCAGCTCTGCCTTGCGAGGTAACCCCAGGCTGACTCAGAGACAGAGAGACAGGAGTGCGGCGGTTCCACACAGGTAGCCTTTATTGTCCAGCACCCTATGAAGGGGGCCAAGAACCGCAACTCCCTCCTGAACCGGCCAGAAACCGTACCTTTATGGGGGAAGGCGGGGGTGGCCCCAAAGGTAGGAACCAGTGGGTTGCAAAGGTTTTACATGTGCGCCAAAGCATGGTGGGATCTCACCCTAACCTAAGAAAAATGCTCTTTCCTTCCTGGGGACAATTGAGGTAGGCTTGTCACAGGCCATCCAAGGGGCATCTCTCCATGGAAGAGACCCGCTGAGCCTATCCTGCACAGGATCTCACCCCAGCCAGCGGGACTGCTCCCTCCAAGTGGCATCCCAGGGGACAGCTGAGACCAGCCTATCATAGCCCATAAAAAGGACATGTCTCCAAAGGAGAGACCTGGCAAGCCTCTCCTCCTCCACATGGTAGCACTAATGAATACCTCAAAACAGACAGAGATGGTAAAATATTTTGGTTAGCGTATGTACATGTAAGTTAACAAGCACCGACAAATTCCCCCTTTCTCTTCATATATTTTCACATATTTTGAAAACAGAAAACTGGTTTGAATTAATATATTTACATTCAAATGCTACTCAATACAACATCAACAGTATCATAACAAAGGAATTTTCAGAGATGTTAAATTTCCCAAATTTGGTGCCACAGCTAACTTCAGCAAGAGCATAATTACACCAACATTTGGTATTTATGAAGGAAAAAAAAATATTTCAAAAAGTCACACAGGCACTGCAGCACAATCCAAAGTCCTATGTTAGCTAATTAGTTGTTTTGTACAGCCTATAGGAATATTTTGAATACTGGGCAAGGAGGCAGCTACAGTCATTGTATTAAGCACAAAACTTCCTTCAGCTGGTTTCAGAAACCAAAATAAAACTGGGAAAAAAGCTCAAACCCCAATTTTTTCCAAGCATCTTTCTTATGAGTTCACAATACTGTCACTGCTTTCCACTGAAACCCAAAAACTGTCCCATCTTTTCCAAATTCCAAAATAAAGAGCATGACTCTAATTTGCATGCAACTCTTTTTTGTAGAAGTAGAAGTATTTCTGTAAATTCCTAATTATTAAGGACACTTCCCTGTCCAGCCACTCAGGATCCACTCTGGCACTCACTCTTGCACTCACCTGAGCTGAGACCGAGGTCCCTTCTCAGCTACACACCCCACATTCACAGTCAGACTTTTTTTATTTACAGCCTCAGCCCCAGATTTCCCAGAGTAGAGTCCCAGACATCCCAATTTCTAAAATAATTTGATCTTGGTTCAATGACTAAATGACAAAATAAGAGCTTGAGTTGGCGCCTCAGAGGAGGGACCTTGAACAAAGGAACTCCGGGGCTTTCATACCCTCACAGTCTGCGTGTGCCACATTCTGGGGGTCCTCAGCTCCTGCTGTGTCTCTGAGTGTCCAGTCACCCGGCTGGGCCACAGGTGCCCGTGCCCTTTGTTGGGCCAAGGGTCAGTGCCCGGTCACAGCCTCTTGCCTCGAGCTGTCCTCACCCAGGGCTCAATCTGCAGCTGCACCCTGAGCTGCCTGCACTGCAGGGAAAGCTCAACATAACTTTCTTAGCATCTCTCTCTCAACTGTTCAATCAACAGCTTGCCAGCAAATGATTAGACCATATATTTATGCATTTTTACCAAAGAAAGAAGTAATTAAACTTTCACCTTGTTTTCCCCCCCTCCCCAATCAGATTATAGATGTGATTAAGACAAAATTAATACACAGGGTTGAAGTCCCTGCTTAGCAAGAATTTTTCATAATTTGTATTTTGGATCAAACATAGTAAGGACTTTAATAAGCAAATCTTTGACCAGAAAGCAGAACGCTATTTACCGTCCCCTTTTCAAAATAAAAAACACACCTCAAAAGTATATTTTAGCAAAACAATGCATTCTAGCAAAGCTGTATTTACCTGAAAACATGCACATGAAGCTCTGGTAGATAGCTATATCTCAAATATTAAAAACCTGATTTTTTTCCTTCTTCATAAAGGTAGAAAATCTGCTAATAGTGTATTTTCTGATAGCGATCACTTCTCTCAGTCAAGACCAAGTTAAGATTATTTTCATCTGTTTTTTTCTGTAGTGCACCTAAGGGTAAAATATCCACTGTAAGTCTGATTTCCTCTCACTGACTGATACTGAATTCATAAGAGTCAAACGGCTTCAGTGCGTATTTCAATATTATCTGTTTATTATTGACTCACTATAAACATACAATAGCTAAATGTAAAATAGCTACCCTTTAAGACTGATTTAATTTCAAGAAAAATCATTATTTCTCAAAGTCAAATTAATATAGAAAGGTGAATCTAGATGATCTTCAGAGGTTTCATTCAACCTCAGTGATTGTATGCTCGCATAATTTTTGCTCCCCAAATTATTTTTCTCCAATAGACAGCTTCACAACTGTGCAGATCTGGTATTTACTGTAGAACAACAGACACACAGACACATTTTTTTCTTCTCTGAAAGGGTGCTTAAACCATTGAAGAGGATGCCAAGGAAGGGGTTGAGCCACCATCCCTGGAGGTATTTAAAAGATGTGTGGATGTGGCACTTTGGGACATGGTTTAGTGATGGACTTGGCAGAGCTCCGTTAGTGTTTGGACTCGATGATCTTAGAGGTCTTTTCCAGACTAAATGATTCTATGATTCTTTGATGCAGTGCCTAAGAACAGATGCTAAAACACTATTATGATTTTCATTACTGTTATTTACTTGAGTGTTGAATGGCAGAGTTCATTGCTTTAACTGGCTTTGGCAGAATATATACGGATTTCAAAACAAATGCTTTAAAACTATGCTTACAGTAAATGAATTTTGTATGCCCTAGTGTTTAATATGTTGCTCTTAGCCAGATTTTATCATCTTGCTACA